>JAOVVF010032590.1:0-10126 GCA_028565595.1 Duopalatinus emarginatus | reverse complement strand
TTTACTGGAGTCAGATTTTACCTTGGGTATCTGTACTTTTACTCAACTACATGATTTGGGTACTTTGTCCACCACTGCTTGCCTCTGCCTCCAACACAAGGACTTCTCCTTCAAGTTCTCAAGATTTTCTCTTCTTTGCCTTGTATTTCTCCATTATCTAGCTTAGAACAAATGGAGAAGCCCACATTTAAATTTATATTCATGGATGATTTGCATGGACCCTTTAGGAGTAAATGTATGTGGAACGGAGGTGGAATATGAGGCTGGTTCACCTGCTGGTTCAATCTACTTCACAATTTGAAGTAGATCGTGATTTATAAAGTGGAAAAAGCTTGCAGGGGTGCATACATATGGTTGTATAAATCTGAATTTTGTTTGGGCCTACAGCATTTCCTGCTGTTGTGCACACACGCACACACATGTTCACTCCAGAATCTACGCAGAGTTTTATAAAATGAGGCCCCAAGTCTTTAAGTTAAAATGTGGTTAGGAATTGTTGCAGTGGGGGAATGGTTGGCAACCTGCTTTGAGTGGAGAGATAATTTGGGTTCTTTTTTGCAAGGAGGATGAACAAGGAAGGACAAAAGGCCTAGAGAGAACAGGATATCCAGAATTTGAGGAAGATTTGTGGTCATCACACTTTGACCTTGTCCATGCATGCAACATGCACCTGGACTAGACCCAAGCTCTCTGTGTGCTGCAGGATCCACTCTAGGTAACAGGTGCCCCAGTAACCCAATGCATAAGATAGGCCCACGGGATGACAGCAAGACCCTCCTCAAGCTCTTTGAGTAAACTGCGGATGCATGGTGCTGGCCAGAGGAACAGCAGGCAGCACGGTTAAGAGGTGCAATGTGCAGGCCACACCTGTGAACAACACTGCCAACGCTTCCACTTTGGCTGTTTGCATCTACCCAACAGCTGCAGGATGCATGTCAGGGGTGGCTGCTCATGAATGCAAGAGCTGTTTCCAAAAGCATAGCATGGAGGTGGTGGTTTCTTCTTGCCTGTCCTATCCACTTATTCTTGGAATAGAGCCAGGATTTAATTTGTTAGATTCAGGAAATTATTGTGGATGGCTCTGTCAGTTTTGAGGCCAGGCGGGGGCTGTGCTCAGTATTGGTGGGGGAAGTGTTACCAGGCCTGTTAACATCAGCTCTGCATTAGGGAGAAACTGATGGGAGAGCAGGATCCTCCAAAGGCAAGTACCCTTTGAGGAGATGAGCATGCTTTTGACCAAGTGAGAGTAATCAAGTCACCTAGCCAAATGTGATGCTCATGTACTTCTATTTTTCAAGATGTTTAAAGTGGTTCCATTATTAAAGATGTGTTGTTGGTTTCTAAGAGCTATCAGGAAATAATTTCAGACAGCTCATCATAATTCAATGCCAGGGCCTCTTGGACACGATACTACCTTAAACATAGGTATGACAGTGGTAAGTGACATTCTTTGAATATCAGTTGGTAAATCTGCTGGCCACTGCAAAAGTGCAACTGTGCTCACTATCATTAATCAAGGTCCCTTTTGAAAAAAATGGGATTGACCTTGTCAGTCCATTATACTGGACAGCACGAAGTCATTGCTTTGCACTGGTCATAGTGGACTACACAATGCAGTAATGGTAAGCCATTTTCTGATGTATTTCCGCCTCAACCTGGTCACACTGAACTAACAGGTAATAAAAGAAAAAACTTGTTCAGGGGAAACTTTAAACAATGCTTGACATGGGGTTCATCAAGGAGTTTCACAGCATGTGGAATAGCCTAGTAGTTTTCTTGCCAAAATCCAATGGGACAGTCAGCTTCTGTGTAGACTGTCAATGTGATGCCTCACATTGATGAACTGCCTGATTAGGTAGGTGCGGCTTGCTTTTATTAGACACTGTATTTAACCAAGGGATGTTGGCAGATTCCTTTGAGACCAGTGACTGGTGAGAAAACAACCTTATCCACTCAGTTTGGTTAACACCAGTGTGTCATGCTTTTGTTTGGGTTATTCAGAGCACCCTTAACATTCCAGATGCTCAATACTCCTAGCACAGCATAGTGTGCTGTAATGTACCTAGATAACATTGTTATTTATAATAATGATGGACCATTTTACAACATCTGTGGGCTGTCCTGAGATCCTTAACACAGGCGGAGCTCATGACTAATCCAAAGAATGGACACTGATGATTCAACAATTGTTGCATTTGCAAGAACATCAGGCCTGGTTGTATAATAGGGCCACTTGGATGCAGGGATTTGCATAAGGATGCACACACATTAACTTTTGGTTGTAATATAGTAGTAATATAGACTTTTTCCATGAAGTCATTTTACAGTTTTTTCTTTTAAGAGTTAAAGATAGGCTCTAATTGGGCCAATTCTAAATGGCCCACACCTGATATTTGTTGATGAAGAAATCCTGTACATGATAAAGAAAGCCCTTTGAGCACCATCTGCAACATAAACATACAGCTTGTTTTTATTTGGTGTCAATTAGAATCACTTCCTTAACAACAGGTGTGTGATGATTACATCTGAACACGGCCATTTTCTTGACATGATTGGTTCATTCTGACCTGGTCACATGACCTGTTATGAAAGGGTGTGCACACTTTTTTCCCCTCCTAAAACATTTTTGTTTATACTTACATTGTTGGCTGCCAGCTCACATTTACAGTATAAAAAAAGTTATCATGATTTATCTTGTTTTGTTTATATATTTAATTTATGAAATGTTAAGACTTTTTATACCCATGTATACAGTAAGAAGTATGAATATTAATGCAAAACAATTAATTATATTTTCATTAGAAAAGAATACAGTAGGGTGCAACTTCAAGCAATGTTGAAAAGTGTTAGTCATAAAACTGATTAAATAAACAGACAGTTACAAGAGTATATAAAATAAATGAATTGAGGGAAATTAATTCACAACATATAAAAAGCCAAAATCATAAACAAAGCCTGCAGATAATGCAAAATTAGTTAGTAAAAATGTTTAAAAGATTGGCCTTAATCTATTTGAAACATCAACAGGACTGCACAACATGTTAAGGTATTGATTAAATTGGTGATTTTAGTTATTTTCTAGTTTCCATGCATTTCATTCCATTCAATATTTAATATTATAATTATAGTTTTTAAACTAAAGTAACCAACCATAATTAACACTGATGATTTAAAATCACTTCTTGTTCTTCTTGTTTATGAGCATCAACATTAAGGTAATCATTATTATCTTTCTCTTCTGAATCTTCCATCTGCTGGAAAATAGATTCTGCATTTTCATAAACCCATGTCATCTGCCTCAGTCTCACCTAGAGGACTCTTATATATGTTTGTTGTAACACCTGTAAATTGAGTCAAAATACACACAAGTTCAAAAGTCATTTTACAGGTCTACATCAATATATATTCAATTTCAACAGAAAAAAACAAGTAATAAATAAAACTATCTGTGCCAGGCTGTTACAGGAAAAAATTAGAAATTTTCCAGTCATTGTTTTTATACATCAAAGAATGAAATATATTTTTTGTATTATTTATAGTTACTTGCTGTGCACAAGTTAGTTCCTGTCCTCACTTACTTTATAGTAAGTATAAGTCTTTCCCTTACCCTCTTCTCTTTCTCCCAAAGTTAATAAAAAAAAAAAGAATAAATTTAATAACTGAATAAAAACAATCACATCTAGTCAATTTCATTTTCTTCCTTTAAAAAAGGTTTAGATTTGACTTTTTAAAAATGTTGACACTGGTGACTCCTTCCAGAAATACTAAAACAAAAAAAAAAAACTGTCCTGGAAGACCCATTGTCACCAATACATGCATCAAAAATCCATTGGCCCATGTGCAGGTCTCTGATTAGGTTGTTGATACAGAAATATAATAGGTTAAAGTAAATTTAAAAAAGGGATTTATAGCTGCATTATTGTCAGTTATGTCAGATATCATTTCCATCATGTCGTAACAATGTTTTTTGCTACTCACATAGTGTATCCATCTCGTTCAAATTCATGGGAGAATTCTGCCTTTTTCCTGTCTTCACAAAGCAAATAACAACTGGAAGTAAGATGAGAAGCAGTCCTATAGTCACCCCAGCAGCAATATAGGGACCCAGAGATGCTGAAAGAGAAATCATCAGGTTCATCATGATTTTCAAAAAAACAACAACTGCAGAACACAATAAATATAGAACTTTTTTCACCATTCACAGTGATGAACAGCATTTTATTAGTGGAGGAGGTAAAGGCACGTGAAGACACGTTAACTTCATAAGTACAGCTGTAGTTTCCCTGATGGAGAAAATCTGCCTCAGGAAAAAGGAAGGTGGCTGAGTGGTTAACAGCTGACTGAGTCCTGATGATGTTGGATCCACTGAGCAGCAAATGAAAGAAACCTCCTGGATACTGAGGTGTAGTGGAGCAGATGATGGAGAGGCTGAAGCCCCTTGTTACTTCTGGTCCATCAGACCCCCAATGGAACCATCCTTCAGCAGCACTGAAGGAGATATTGGGCTGCTGCAGGTTCACTAGAAAATAACAGACAGGTTTATCAAGAACATCAGATATAAAACCCACTCAGTGTGAGTCTTACTGAATATAAATATGAATCAACAAAATTAGATTGCAATAAAACCTTCAAATATTATGTGGAATTGGAAATGTCAAAAGACTTACCCACAGTGATGGTAATGGAGTTGCTTCGGGATCATGAGGAGTTAATTTCCCTGTATGAATAGTCACAGGTGTACTGACCCTGATGTGAATCATCTACAGTCAGAGTAAATGTTGTTGTAGACTTTGCAGTTTGCTTCTTTATTAATGTCCCTGTTTTATACAAACTGAAGTCTACAGAGATGCTTGTTGAGTTAGGTGTGTTACATCTGAACTGAAGAACTTCTCCATGTGACACCACAGAGTTTGGGGAGATCCAGGTCAATGTAGGAGACTTCAAGTCTTATAATAAAAAAGCATTTAATAATTTAAAAGGTTACTCACTGTAAACAAGATTATCAACAAACAATAACAACTTACTTATTTGAACTATTTGCATACTGTGCTTGCACAGAAGAACGTAACCTTAGCATTTAACCCATCTGTACAGTGACACACACACACACACACACACACACACACACACACACACACATCAGTGAACACTAGTGGGCAGTGTACACAGTTACCTGGAGTGGGAGGCAGCCCCCTTTGGAGTAACTTAATACATGAAAATAGCAAGTGTATCAAATTTTATACATAAAATTTACATAATACATAATTTGTGGTAAAGTGGTGTTTGTGATCTGCTGTTATTGGGAAATCTGCCAAGGGTGGTAACTGCAAATCCACATCTTGGCACCATTTCTTGTTGATCATTTTCTTATAACAGCATGACATGCAGCATTTTATAATTTACATAATAATAATGGCCACTTACTCATCATCCTCTCTGCACTTACCCACAGTGATAGTAATGGAGTTGCTCCTGGAGGATGTGAAGTTAATTTCCCTGTATGAGTAGTCACAGGTGTACTGACCCTGATGTGAATCATCTACAGTCAGATTAAATGTTGTTGTAGACTCTGCAAGTTGCTTCTTTATTAATGTTCCTGTTTTATACAAACTGAAGTCTACAGAGAAGCATGTTGAGCTGGGTGTGGTACATCTGAACTGAAGAACTTCTCCAGGTGACACCACAGAGTTTAGGGAGATCAGGGTCAATGTAGGAGTCTGCAGGTCTTATAATAAAGAAACACATTGAATGATTTAGTAAATATATTCACTTAATAATACAACAAGTAGCAACAACTTACTTAAGCACACAACTCCAGCGTCTTCACCATGTCCACAGTTCTCCACTCCAAATCCTCTGTGTGAGCACTGATCTATGTAGCTCTCATTTCCATTACACTGAACATTATCCAGCCAGGTTGGTTCATTTCCCTGACCAAAGCGAGCATTACCAGGAGCACTGACATATTTACCACATCCAAGCTGTCTACACACCACCTCTGCATCCTTTAAGTCCCAGTCATCATCACACACTGTTGCCCACTGGCCCTTGTGCTGGATCTCCACTCGACCGCAACAGGAACTTGGACCATTCACCAGTCTGACCAGATTACGGCCTGATTTATTATATGAAAAGACAGAAGGATTTACTAATCACTGATTTTGGTGTGTACCAGTTTTTCAGGGCAATGGCAATAAGACATAATTAGAAAGTATCAAAACATGTACATGTACTGAGAGGCAAATACTAAGAGTTAATGAATGTGTTTAGTGCAGTTGAACAGTGCAATATAAATTACTTCAATAAGTTTACGATATGAATATTCTGTACCTAAGCAAGTAACACCAGCATCGTCACCATGGTTACAGTTGTGTGTTCCAAATCCACCATGAGAACACTCTGTGATAGTTCTTTCACTTCCAGAACACTGAACATCATCCATCCATATTCGACCACTTCCCTGACCGAAGTGGGCACTTTGATGAGCGCTGACAGCATCACCACATCCAAGCTGTCTACACACCACCTGTGCATCATTCATGTCCCAGCTATCGTCACACACTGTTCCCCACTGGTTATTATAATAGATTTCCATTCTACCAGAGCAGGAGTGATTACCACCAGAGAGTCGAATGTTAGAGCCATCTAAAACAAACAGCGAAATATTTTGGACTACCCTGCAACCAGTCATGAATCTTATTACAGTTTTTAAATATAAAATCATTCAAAGTAATATGCTTAAAACTTTCAAATCCTTACACTTGCCTATTTGTCCTGATTTTAACAAATACAATTTAAGAACTAAATATTTCCTTGTGCTCCCCATGACAGGTACCACTGAAATACAATACAAACCCCACACACACACACCTATATGGGTTGTCTGTGGTGGTCTGTGTGTGTGTTAAATACAATTCCACTTTGTTGATTTTTTTTTTATTGAATCATTAATGTACCATTTAGTATTATTTATTAAATAAAGCTTTAATCTTAAGAAAAAGGAATATGTGATTAATCGTGATTAATCATACTGAATTGCATAATTAGTTAGTTTTTTTAATAATTATCAAAATGTTTTGATTCATATACATATTAAGTGCATAGACAACAGTATAAATTGATCATAAAATGGTGCATTATAAGAAGAATTAAACATTTTAAAATATGTTGATCCATTGCAAAGCAGTGCCAGAACATCACCGAGCCACCATCGTTCTTCACTGTAGGCAGGGTGTTCTTTTCAGCATATGTTTCATTTTTTTTAGCACACTGGAGTCGGCTTTTTTGTGTTTTTGGCTCAGAAGATTGAAGAATGATGAATATCCTAAAAATAACTCCCTGTCTACAGTGAAGCACAATGGGGGCTTGGTGATGCTCTAGAGCTGCTTTGCTTCCTTTGACGCTGGAAATCTTCAGCATGTGAAGGGCAAGATGAAGTCAATCAAATATTAGAAAATACTTAATTCCAGTCCAAGAAACTTATGAATATTAGTTATATGATCCATCTATAACCATCTATAAGCAGCAATGAAGGAAATAATAGGCTGCTGCAGGTTCACTACAAAGCAACAGACAGGTTTATCAAGACATTCAAAAATAGGACAGTCACTCAGTGTAAGTCTTACTAAAAATGAAGAAATGAACAGAACTAGACTGCAATCAGAGCTTTAAACATAATCTGGTACTGAAACAGAAATATATGACTTACCCACAGTGATGGTAATGGAGTTGCTCCTGGATGATCTGGAGTTACCATCACTGTATGAGTAGTCACAGGTGTACTGACCCTGATGTGTTTTGTCTACAGTTAAATTAAATGTTGTTGTAGACTCTGCAGTTTGGCTCTTTATAAAGGTCCCTGTTGTATACAAACTGAAGCCTACAGAAATGCATGTTGTGTTGGGTGTGTTACATCTGAACTGAAGAACTTCTCCAGGAGTCACCACAGACTTTGGGGAGATCAGGGTCAATGTAGGAGTCTGCAAGTCTTATAATAAAGAAATACATTAAATAATATAGTAAATCTATTCACTTAAAAATACAGCAAACATCAAAAACTTACTTGAGCACACAACTCCAGCATCTTCATGATGTCCACAGTTCTCCACTCCAAATCCTCTGTGTGGGCACTGATCTACGTAGCTCTCAGTTCCATTACACTGAACATTATCCAGCCAGGTTGGTTCATTTCCCTGACCAAAGCGAGCATTAACAGGAGCACTGAGAGCTTTACCAAAACCAAGCTGTCTACACACCACCTCTGCATCCTTTAAATCCCAATAATTATCACACACTGTTCCCCATGTGCCATTGTGCTGGATCTCCACTCGACCACAACAGGTAGTTGAACCATTCACCAGTCTGATCTGATTATGACCTGATTTATTATATGAAAAGACAGAAGGATTTACTAATCACTGATTTTCTTGTTTACCAGTTTTTCAGGTCAATGGCAATTAGACAATTAGAAAGTATCAAAACATGTACATGTACTGAGAGGCAATTACTAATAGTTAATGAATGCGTTTAGTGCAGTTGAACAGTGCAATATAAATTACTTCAATAACAAGTTTACGATATGAGTTTTCTGTATCTGAGCAATATTGGGCAATATTGCAACGGGTCGGCCACTCGCTAATCAAGGTCCCCTTTGAAACAATTGCCATGGACCTCATCAGGCCATTAGGCCAGACTGCCCGAGGGCATTGCTTCCTGAGTTGTTTTGGATTACACAACGTGATACCTGGAAGCTGTGCTGCTGCGTAACATCATAGTGCATACCAATGGCGGGTGCACTTTTCCATATTACCTCCCGAATTGGGATCCCAAAAGAGATGTTAACTGACCAGGGCACCACTTTTATGTCAGAAAAACTCTGCGAACTTTACAAGGGGAATTAATTGATCCGTACCAGTATGTACCATCTACAAATGGATGGGCTGGTGGAGCAATTTAACTGAACACTTAAGAACATGATTCATGTTCACAAAGACTCTTGGAACTGGAATAAGTGGCTCAAACCCCTATTTTTTTGCAGAACGAGAGGTCCCACAAGCCTCCTCAGGGTTCTTCCCATTCAAACTTCTGTATGACACATGACTCGCAGTGTATGAACTTCATACGACACATGACTCGCAGAGCGTGTAAATATGAACGTGTGTGTGAGCACATACAAACGCATCAAGTGTGCTCAATAAAAGCACTGAAAAGCACAGTGCTTAACAACCCCTGCTGTATTCCACAGTGACATATAAAAACTCCCTATCAATGGTCTCTGTTATTTTATCAATTTGTCTTGTTATGATGCAAGCCAAAAGAGGATAATTTTATATCTGTAGACTCTAACCCTAACCCTAACTCTTCACCAATAGTAAAGGGCTGTTTAGCTTTAGCAATGTGGTTAGTCGCGAAGAATGATACAGTCAGTGCAGACACATCTGATAAAGTTCCAGCATTTAATAATTGTTTATGTCCTCCGTGTTCGGCTTGTCTTTTAATTCAGGGTGCTTGGTCTCTATGTGGTGAAGCCGTTTTGAGGGGTCTCATGGCAACAGTGGCCAGCTGCTGAATCACCTGCTGCAAGGAACCTGTATATTAAGTAGGACTCTTAATCATTTTTATTAAACGCAGCTTAAAGGTGTTGGCAGTGTTGGACTTTTTCATCTGTATCTGCTTATATTCATAGCAGATTCATTTACTAAAAATCAGTGAGGCATCAGCAAAATGATTACATTAGACTGTATTTTTTTATTGACTAAAACTTACAGTTGATAAGGTTATTGCAATTAAACAGTGCAATATAAATATAATGATAAGTGCACAGTATGACTTTTTTTGTACCTGAGCAAGTAACACCAGCATCTTCACCATGGTTACAGTTGTGTTTTCCAAATCCTCTATGAGAGCACTGTGTGATGTTGCTTTCACTTCCAGAACACTGAACATTATCCATCCATATTGGAGCTCTTCCCTGACCAAAGTGGGCACTTTGATGAGCACTGACAGCATCACCACATCCAAGCTGTTTACACACAAGATCCGGGTACCGATACTGAAATGGCCAGCCTGCAGTCCAGATCTTTCACCTATAGAGAACATTTGGCGCATCATAAAGAGGAAGGTGCGA
>JAOVVF010032587.1:0-10131 GCA_028565595.1 Duopalatinus emarginatus | reverse complement strand
TCCATGTCCATGGTGGATCAGATGAGACCGTAAGAAGATGGATCACAGTGTACACAGGGTTTGGGTTGCACGAAGAAAAAGTGAGTCTCATTACGCATCTGCTCCAAAGGGAAATCCCTGAGTCCAATGTTTTCTTCAGAAAACAAGAAATGGAGATCAGCTGGGTTGGATTTATTGTTAGCCTTTGCTAGTCTTGTGCACCTCTTGCAGTGTCCCCTCTTCTGGCTGCCAGCATCAGGCAAGGCCAAGGTCTGGGGGCCTGGTAGTCAGAGTAAGCCAAGACCCCAAACTCTGTTCCCTCTGTTGAAGGCATATTGGTGGTATTAAGAAGATCCTCAAAGTATTTCTTCTACTACTCAATTTAGGAGCCCAGTCGTGGTCAACAGGTCCCCTCCTACACTGTATACAGTGTTGATGCAAAACTGCTTTTCCCTTCTGAGTTGCCTGACAGTTTGCCAGAATCTTCTCTGTGCTGACTTGAAGTCGTTTTCCATGGCATTCCTCTCACAACCAAAATAAATCTGTTTGGCCCTTTAGTCCCTGGAGTCCCGCAATCTTGATTGGTGATGTCTCGTTGTTTGTTATGTTGTGTTATGCCATGGGGGATTTATGGTTTAGTGCACTCTGCATACCAGAATCAGGATTAGTATCTTAATCAGCCCTGACTGTCTCATAGCTGAGGAGTGAATGATGTCAATTTTCTACCCAATAAAGTAATAAAACATTGTATCTAAGAAATAGATCAAAGTAAAACATCCCTGTTTCTGTAAATGTACTACTGTGGTGTCCTGTCCTTTAATTTTTCTGTCTGTAAAAGAAAAACACTGACATTTCTGTTCCATGTTGTAGATATATAGCTGTAATTTAGATGATTATGGCTGTACCGGAGATCAGTTTTCTTTTATTTTTGTTTCAGCCTGGGTGTCTGTAATTTGACACAGGAAAGCTGTAGAGTTCTGTCCTCAGTTCTCAGCTCAGACACCTCCAGTCTTAGAGAACTGAACCTGCATTACAATAACCTACAGGATTCAGGAGTGAAGCTGCTCTGTGCTGGACTGGAGAATCCACACTGTACACTGGAGATACTGAGGTCAGATCACTCGCACACCCACACACACAGACACACACATGCAGGCTTATGCAGCCTTTTGACTATTTATTTTAAAAGATATTTCAACTGATACTATTCTGGCATTTTGACCTCCTAGTACGCGTGTTCGATTCTATGTTCTAAAGTACGCACATTGTCTGATCTTGCATTTCGCCAGTTTGAAATTTGTCAAATTGTCACTAAGTTGTCACAGAAGTTGATTTCACTACTGAGCTACAGAGATCTGTACGTAAGTGGAGTCAATCAGCATCGGGATAAAGTCGCGCCTTTCAACAAAAAGAGCTAATCTGCTTGCTGCTTGTACCGAAAGCGGAGGGGGGGGGGGTTTAAGTGTGCTAGTGGCGAACCCTCCCACGTAGTGTGCACAGGCGCAGTAGCCGTAACAAGCTGAAAAAAATAGATAGCTGGTCCCCTTTCACCTGTTAAGCCAAAGGTAAAATTAAGAGGTTGAGTTGGACAATATTAACCCGACAGTGTTGTTAGTCCAAGGTTCATCTGTTCAATATGTGTGTTGCAATGGTAGCCGTCATATTTCCCCATGTTCATCCAATTGCAAAACTGTAGGCCTGCATTTTATTTACTTATTTGTTCATTTACAAATAATGTCTTCAGTTTAGATTTATTTCTGACATAATTCTCAGGTAGACCACAACCCTGTTGTCATGCTATTGGGGTGGCAGGTCTGCCAGTCTACAAGTTTGATGCATTTACTTGTGTATGTGCATTGGTATGCATCTCCGAGTCCAACTGCCTGTAGACTGTGCTGCAATAAAAACACTACCATGAAATCTGTCACCAGACTGAAGCCCACCAAGAATCCTCCCAAATTCTCATTATTAGCCACTCTGACATTGCGGATGTCTTCCCTCATACACAGGTACACAAATAAACAGTAAAGAATAGACAGCCATGGCCTAGTGGTCAGGGAACCGGTTTCGTGACAAAAGTTTCAGTAACACATCTTTTTTTCAAGGCATGTGCACAACACAGATCCTTTTTATTTACTGATGCCAGGGTGTCCCTTTAGCAAAAAAAATCCAATTTCATCATTTCTCTTGCAGTCTGGAAGGATGTAATCTGACAGAGGAAAGCTGTACAGTTCTGTCCTCAGTTCTCAGCTCAAACTCCAGGCTGAGAAACCTGGACCTGAGTTACAATAACCTGCAGGATTCAGGAGTGAAGCAGCTCTCTGCTGGACTGAAGAATGCACACTGTACACTGCAAACACTGAGGTCTGATAATAACTTTTTCACTAAAGATTACGTAAAGACGTGTTTAAGAGAGCAAGACAGAGAGTGAGAGAGTTTGTCAAATATTTAATATGTTTGGACAGATTTTTATGTAATATATACATTGTGCAGTGTGCTTTGAATGTTCTACATTTCAGTAACCTTAATGTGTGTGAATCTGATTAATCGAACAGATAATTATAGGTAATTGTATATAATAAATACATAAAATGTTATATATAACATGTTAACATTATTGTTATTATAACTATTTAAATCTCATGTCAGCATTAGGTGTATAACTCATTCTCTGTGTTTGTATATGTTTAGTGATGAAAATATAAATTAATATTTCAATCAGAATTGTGTTTAATGTCTAACAATGGCACTTGTCGGTCTTATAATAAATTGTAGCTGTAAAATTGTGGAGTGCAGAAAGGTGTCCCTGCTCCTGTAAATGTTCTGAGTTGGTGTCACTGTGGTATGGTGTGATGTTTGAATGTAGGTTCTGTGGGAATAAGCTCCTCCTTATTCACTTTCTCTTGGCCGTAATAACCACTTCCCTGACCAACATCAGAGAAAAGAGCCTATTGTTCAGATGGCTGAGGTATATACAGCTAATCACACCGCTCTCAAGAGAGCCTGTAAATCCCAGAAGGTAGAAAGGGTGGAGCTCCAGATTGGGTGTGAAGGAGCATGTGAGAGGAACAATGCTCATAGTGTTGCACCACCTGCTGCTTCTGTGTTTCTGTGACTCCATGGTCCTGTTCATATTGAAGGCCAAGTAGTACGTGACTTGCTGGATTGCATAGTCTGGTACCACTGGGTTCAGCCATGTCTTAGTGAAGCCTAGGAGGTTGCAGTCCCCCCCTCTTTGAAACATAACCCTGGCCCTAAAGTCGTCCGGCTTATTCCCTAGAGACTAAACATTGACCAGTGGGATGCTAGGCACAGAAGTAGGCTATGCTTGAGCCCTTAACCCCTTTTCATGATGCAAGCTCATTTCTTTCAGAGTTCATGTCATTTGTTCTTCCTCAGGATCTTGCTGGACCCGAATGGGTTCAGAATTAAAAACAGCAATAACTGATTGGATTGTAAAGTGTGGTATTTGTTGTATCTATTAATAGCCATGGTGTGAAGAAAACAAGGTTAACATTCGAGGAAGTGCAAAAAATAAATAAAAACAAGTATAATCGAAGCTGTTGTGATAGCAGTCAACCAGTGCCATCTTTAAAATTTTGACCCATTTTTAAATGTTAGCTGTATTATGTGGTGTATTATCTGGTGTATCATAATTTTCTTTTTAGGCTGTGTGGATGTAATCTGACAGAGGAAAGCTGTAGAGCTTTGTCCTCAGTTCTCAGCTTCAGTCTGAGAGTACTGTACCTGCGTGACAATAAACTTCAAGATTCAGGAGTGAAGCTGCTCTCGGCTGGACTGGAGAATCCACACTGTACACTGGAGATACTACGGTGTGTTACATGCAGACTCACACATACACACCAACACCACTCACTCATCTGATGTCACTGAAATTGTAGTGATATGATATATGAAATGTGTTCATTGTTGTGAGTATGTTATGGAGAGTAAATGTACTGGCTATAATTATTGTGTGTAGTTCATGTGTTCAGTGCTAAAACTACTGTGTGTTAAATGTGAAGGTTTTCGTTTTTACAGGTTGTTTAATTGCGGTGTTACCGATGATGGCTGTGTTGCTCTGGCTTCAGCTCTGAGGTCAAACTTCTCATCACATCTGAGAGAACTGTATCTGAATGGTAATAGAACAGGAGAATCAGGATTGAAGCTCCTCAATGATCTACTGAAGGATCCAGACTCTAAACTGGAGAAACTAGAGTGAGTTACAGGCCGAGAGACTGTCTTTTTACACACACACACACACACACACACACACACACACACACACACACACATACAGACACACACACACAAATACACTTTGGTTTCAATATCTTTGCTAGGACTTTCCAGGACCAGGAATTAATGCTAACACTAACCCTAAACTTTACCTCAATAACCAAATAAATTTTATTTTGTAGTTTTTGAAATAAAAATGTTTTTTTAAATAAAGACATTCAGAAAAGTCAGGATGTGCTTTTTGTCCTGACATTTCACCAAGAGCGTATATTTGCCTATATATTATATGTGTCAGTTTGCCTGATATTTCACATAAACCTATACACAAGTTTCAGACAAAGCTATGGGTTTTGTTCCTTACTGGATTAACAGGATTTACACAGGGACATCCAAACCAGTTTTAAGATTTTATAAGATTTTTTAAGATACTGTTCCTCATAATGACTCAGATAACCCTGATATGATGACCACGGTCTGTTATTCTGTTCTGTTCTCTGTTTTACAGGTTATAGTCAAATTTCTTCACCAGGACTAATGTATGATGCATTTCTGCTGAACTGGGCATTTAATCCTCACCTCGGTCTGCTGACACTTGTGTCCCAACCAACAGAATTCTAGCACCAGATTTTAGTCCAGTACTTTGTTGTGGAAAAGTGTAGAAATGTACTGATTCTAGATTAAAATGTGTAAATGGTTGTGATTGGGTCACATGATATCAGATTCCTTATCTTTACCAATTTATTTAGGATGTTGCTGCTTCTGATTGATTAAGGGTTAATTATTGTTTTTATTTTCTGTGTCTATTGGGCATATCCAGCTGAGCATCACCAGATGTAGGCATAAATTGTCACTATAAGCATTTACACAAGAATTTTGTTACTCAATAAATTCTTGTAAAATTGAGTGTGCAATTTAAAATCATATAAATTGTACCGATTACTGCACTTTTCTAAAGCAGGCAACGTCTCATTAACATTATCACTTACACATGCCTCATTTCAGGTAGTGGTCGTAGAGTTTTGTTTTTTGCTCTTGTGCCTAATACATTATTAGAACATAGTGTGAACATATACTTACTTTTGTCATCACTGCTTATCTTATGTCCAAATATCAGACACTGCTTCTCCTCCGGTGCTGTAAAGAGGTCCCCCGCGTCCCCCGGCACACACCTGAATAGCATTTCCGGGTTCTTTAAGCCCGGTGTGTGAGCCTGAACATCTTTTTGTTTTGTATATGTATACACTTAGTACTTTCCTGTCTATGTGTGGACTCTTCTTGGTCATTTATCTCCTTGGTCAAGTATCTCCTAGGTCATTTATGTTTTTGTGTATTACACTGACTCGGACTTTGTTTATGTTCTGTTCCTGGTTTAGTTTCAGTTTGTGTTTTAGTTTATGTCCATGTCTGTTCACTACTGTTATTGTGTTTATTTAAATAAATGCAATTACATGCTTACTCTTGTGTGTGTATTTCTGCCCACTGCATGTATAACTCCCAGGATGACAGGTGTTGTTTTATTGGAGTGGTTTAATGTATTCGAGTGCATCCCTATAATATGCCAGGATAATAATACCCATGTTTACTAAAAACTGCTCCACCTCAGGTCATGTAATTTTATTGTAAGGCACAGTAAAGAATGTAAACAGTACAAAAAGTCAAGATACCTGCATTGTACACACAAATTCATCAGGGGTGGAGAAATCTTGTTTCTTAAAGAAAAGGGCATAAGCAAATGAGTCACAATGCAAAGCTAACAGAACCTAGCTAACAAAACGCTTGTAATATTATACAAAATACGTAGGGCAGCTATGGACTAGTGGTTCGGGAACTGGTCTTGTGGCTGGAATGTCCAGAGTTCGATCCCTGCATGTGGCAAAACACCACTGAGGCCTCCTTGTGGAAAGGTTCCTAACTCCCCCAACTGCATCTCTCTCTTTCTCTCTATTTGCTTTCTGCATTTCTAGTAATCAGATGTCCATGTCAAATGTCAATGTCCATCAGATTGCTTAAAAATCAGCTGTTAATGTTTTAAATTCAATCCTCACAGTAATGTGATTATAGCTGCATGCAGATGTCCATTAGCTTCATTTAACTCTGTTTAATTCTATCAGAGGCTTAAGTGATGTCTCATCTCTCATGCTAAAGTTTAATGAGATCTCACACACATGGACATGGACATGGACATAGTTCTCACAATACTAAAGCATATTTCCCCCATTAGTTAAATAATTATTCCAAGTTTAGTATTATGTGTTAGCAATAGCTAAACAATTAACATGGCATAGAACCAGTAAAACACAGCACACATCAGTGTACAGTGTAATTATTTTTTAATTACAGCATCAGTGATAAATTAAAATTAATTATTATTTAGAGACTCAATAAATAAACATATCAAACCACTTCACAAGGCATTGTTTCAAGTATATTCAGAATATTGGTGCGATGTAAGAAGACAAGTAACTGTAATGTTAACATTAATGTTAGCTTTTAACCTTGTACTAATATAACCAATAAAATTAAATGTGAGAGCTGTGCATTTCTTATTTGCCTTTTTTTCATTTTATTCAAACCTCATGTTAAAAATCATTATTTTTTTTATTTCATTATTTTAACCAAAAATATGTTGTATTTATTTATTTTTTGTTTTGTTTTATGTGTTATTTTTCTTTTCTTTAAATTGTTGCATGTTTAAAAATATTTATAAAAAGTAAATGATCAAATAACTCACTGAGATGTTTAAAGAATATTCTGCAATATTTTGTATTGCCACTGTTTTTGTTTATTAGTTTTTCTAAAGTTATTTCATATTCAGTTTCCTTTTCATTTCATTATTCCACTACTCATATTTTTATTCTTTCTTTTCTTGGCAGTTAGCAGAACATCTCTGATATCCACAGGTAGAGGACAAGCACAGTCACATACCAGCTAACAGTGGTTAATAAATGGTAATAAAAGTTAATTAAGGCTAATCCCTTCTGCTACATGAACCTGATATCTTGGCAGGTATCATCCACTCACCGGACATGGGGAATATATTTTTTCTTCTGAACTTCTGAGCTTAATAAACAGCACACAAGTCATCAGTGAGCTAATGATACATGTCTATGTTGAGTCAGAGCAATGATGTAAATCATTTCTGAACATTTTCCTCATTTATCTTCTTCTTTTGTATAAACGTTTGTGTAAATTGTACTGAAATTTCCACTGGAGTTACAGGTTTAGAAATGATCCTTTTTTTGTTTGTACCCATAAAGTACAAACAGAAGTTTTGTTTTTTTAATTGAGACTCAATAAGTCACTGTATATAGTGATGTCTAATACCTTTACATTAATTTGTCTTCTAATATGTAAATTAACACACGCAAACAGGCTACACACGTTTGTCCTACATTTCTTGTGTGCACACTCATAGAAACAATTTACAAATAATCTGTTCACATACAGTTTAAAAGTCCCAGTGAGATTTAAAGTTCTGGTTTTCACAGCTAGAAGAATTCAGTGCATGCTAATTAGAAGCTACTTCAGCTACGTCAAGCTGCTTCAGCTACTTTAGAGATAAATAAACATAACTTACACATGTCACACACTGGATTTTTTTGGTTTGCACATCATGGAAAATAGTCATTCTATGCACATGTCCTAAGTTATTAACATTATATACAGATTTCTTAAAGCATTAGTTTCTCAAAGATTGCATAGTTTCAGCTAATAGTAATGCCCTTAGTAAGAAAAAATTGCATAAACCATCAATACTTTGAAAAAAAATACTGGAAAAAAGTTAAAACCCTGGGAGTATGTTCTGATTTGTATGGTGTGTTGGTAAGATGTGTACAGACACTTTGACGCGTTTATCCATTACAATTACGTCTTTATGACTTTCGCTGCATCTGCTAGCTAGTGTGCCGTTAGGAGTGCTGTCCTTCCGTCCAGGAGTGATAAACTGGTTAAACACACTTTTCGCGCGTTTCCTGAAGTGTTTTCCAACAACCACATACAAGAACGGGTTTATCGCACTTTCAAAATATCCCAGGTAGGTGGACCACTGCTCACTAATATCTAAGACATGCCCAAATAAACATCCTTCAGGCGTGATCTGATAATAATCCAGTGTATCCAGCAGACGTACGATCTGGTGTGGTGTCCAGCAGAACAGAAACACTGCCAGAACCGTTAGCACCAGATGAGTGGCTCGTTTTTCTGTCCGAACTCCAGGAATGAACCTGAGATCACTGTCTTTAAGTGCTTTAACTATGTGATAAGTGCAGAATGCGATGATCGGTAAAGGTATCACAAATCCCAGAATGTTGCTGCTTAGGTTTCTTTGGACCCTCCAGCCTGGATGGGGGTACATCAAGAAGCAAGCATGAACATTGAGGTCTGGAAAGTAGTGTACACTACGGAAAAGTAATGTTGGCATGCTAACCAAAAATCCAAAAATCCAAATTCCCAAACAAATCCTCTTGGCCCAGGATGACCGCCTCAGCCTGCTACGACTCATCGTTCTAGCAAGCGCAAAATAGCGATCAACGCTAACCAGAACCAGGAAGAGAATACTGCAGATATAGTTCATGGAGATAGCCGTGTTGATTAACTTGCACATCATCTGTCCAAAGCTCCACTCATAATCCTGAGCAATGGTCACTGCCCAGAAGGGAAGACACAGAACCATGACCAGGTTGGCCAATGCCAGGTTCCCCAGATATACATCAGCAACAGAGCACAGCTTCCTCTGCAGGCAGAACACAGACAGGACTAAACCGTTTCCCACCAGCCCCAAGATGCTAATTACTGATAGCCACAAAGGCTGGAGGGATGAGATCCAGTCCCATGCTGCCTGATATGTGCAGTTATCAATGTCAAGCTTCAGATCCATGAGTGACAGGTTCAGTTCCATTACAGATCTAAATACAAATACAACAACTTTAAAATTGCAAATTGTTGATTAGATTTGAGCATTTAAACAAATGTTTAATTAATAATAAATTTAATAAATCTGTTTATTATAATAAGAGTTTTTATTTCAGCAATAAGCAGTTGGTCAATATATCAATATAATCCTAATATTATAAAACACCATTACTTTCTATTTATTCATTTTCTATTTATTCTTTTTCATTAATTAATATTTATGATTTAATTAATGATGTAAATTTTTGTTGATGTATTCATTTATTTTTTTTCCTCTGCTTTTACCTAGGTTAGTTAAACATTGTGTTTTTAATATTAAAAAACATTTAAAGTGTGTTCTTGTTATTTTGCATGTAGATCTTTAGGACCATTAAGAGTTCTTCTTTCCCCAGTTAACTCCAGAAAATAAATAAACAAGTAAGTAAATGAATAAATAAATTGTATTATTGTGTTATTTAAACTCTACACATACTCGAGGTGATCTCACTCCAAGATTTCAGGAGATGTGCGTGCACACCATCAGGTGCTGAGTAATTTTTGTTTTACACTTTAATAAACTCTCATGTGGAGTTGGAAACTGAGTTATGGTGTGTAAAATATTTTTTTAAATATGTATATATGCTGTTTGTAAATAAAAAAATAACTGTTATTTTCTTCTTCTTCTTCTTCTTCTTCTTCTTCTTCTTCTTGTTGTTGTTGTTGTTGTTGTCATCGTCATGTGTAGTTTTACAGTTGCGTTTATTAGATTTCAAGGCAAGTTTAATGCCATTAATTAATTAATTCATTTTTTATAATTTTTGTTTATAAATATTGTTATTATTACTAACAAATTATTAGTAAAATACTCTTATTATATTATAAAATATTATACCAGTTTCTAGTTTGGTCATAGGTCTGTATATTTACATTAAAAACATTTCTGTTGAAATGTGTTTACTGTGCACTGTACTGTATAAAATATATCAACACACACACACACACACACACACACACACACACACA
>JAOVVF010032586.1:0-10131 GCA_028565595.1 Duopalatinus emarginatus | reverse complement strand
GTTAGTGCAGTTAGCGGGCTAATTAATGTTAGGAGATCTATCAGCTAGCTTAATGATAGCTATCATTTAAATCTGTTTAAAATAAACTAAAATGTAAGAAAAGGTATGTAATTAATTAAAAAAATGTATGTAATCTCATTAAAAATGCTTTCGACGCCAACAGTGTACATACTGCTATTTCATGACTTTTGGCGAGTCAGTCTAAATCATAAGTAGTCACCAATATCAATAACCAATAACACCAATTACCAATAACAAAGTTGAATATAATTTTCTATCTCATCAGAAAAAGCAAATCTCTTTAGTACATTTACATTTATGCCATTTGGCAGATGTTCTTATCCAGTTCAAAGTGCAAACGGTCAGAATATAAAGAGACTTCAATGTCTTTAAATGTGCCTGAAATCTTTTAACACAAATTCACAAGCTCAGCCATACTGCAGTCACGTCTGATTTGGGAATTGGCAAAATAAGAGCGGCTGTGTATGGTTTTGATTTTGACATCTTGTGGCAAGATGTGTCCACTAGGACAGAATGCAAGACTGATTACTCCTTTTTAACTCGAACACAACATCACTTCCCTTTTTATCAAACCTGTCATTAAGTATCAACACATTCAGTCAGTCATTGTCTTATTTGCCTATATGGAGCTGTATAGCACGCACACACACACACACACACACACACACACACACACACACACATACATACATACTACCTGAAGCACCACTGTGCCCTCAACATATTTATAGATCTTTAAATCGTCCTGCACGTCTATAAATTGTAAATGTCCTTTTAAAAGCATAATAAAAGTGTCATAAAGCAAAAATAATGTTTAGATATTGCTGAGCTATTCTTAAAAAAAGGATATTATATAGCATGTCCAGTACACTTGTGGGTCACATTAAAAAGCATAAAGAAAACCACAAGAAAGTGAGAAGTGCTACATGTGGTTTGGATTTTGAGAACTTGAGGGAAAATGTGCCCACCAGAGCAGAACAACATACCAGCTATAGCTTTCTCTCTTTTTGTTTGGTTCAAATAAAGCTCAGATTAACATAAAGTATATGTTCGTCATACATAGACATGTACACACACATACACACACATACACTAGCTAAGAACCAAAAGGTGACGCAAAACTCGGGGTACTCTGGGACATAAAGTGTAAATCAACCACACCACGGTCATCAAACATAAGTGAAAACGTGAGAGGGGGTGGGGTGGGGTGACAGCACCCAAACACCCAGCTTACCAAATCACTCTATGACCATGAACCCTCCAGCTCTACACCTTGAACTACGAAAAAATAATTAACAAAATGAATTAAGGTACTGTGGTGTGAGACTGTTCACTGCTTCATACGTCAGTAGTATTTTATAGTCAGTGTGAAATTTAACTGGGAGCCAGTGCAGTGTGGCTAAGACAGGGGTCATATGTTCATATTTTCTGGTTCTAGTAAGGATTCTGGCTGCTGATGATGAGGCCTTTGTCCATCTCCACATGTCTTTACAGTATGTAAACTAGGAACTTGACTGATGTTTGGTGGAACGTTTTTGAGTTTTATGTATAAGCTTGAATCTACCTTACCTCCATGACCCCATGACAGCCCAGAGGTGCTGAAACTGTCACTGCCATTCATTACAATAAATAGTGATATAATCTATCTGGGGCCTAAAACAATCCAAAAGGAAGGATCACAAATTGGTGTTAAACAACTAGTAGAAAAGACATTTTCTCAGGTTACTTATCCGATTAACTAGTTTGTCAATGTTGGTCATTAGGTATGTGTCAAATTTAGACACTTAGTTGACATTCCCAAGGCCACACAGAACTGGACTGAACCAGTGAACTTGGAAACAAGACCTGTCTGGACCTGTGTGGGACTTCATGAGTATTTGGCCATCGTGCCGGTCGTAACTGGGCTGCTGAGGTTCCCCGCCAAGTACACACATACACACACAAACAAACACACAGTCTCTTATCCGCTTCATCCATCACGTTTGCAGTTTGTCAGGAGCTCATCTGGAATCATTGGGTGCAAGCACAGGGTGATATTAAGTCAATTTGGTGGCATAGTGATAATGCTATGGTGTTGTTTTTCAGGGGCTGGCCCAGGCCTCTTAGTTCCAGTGAAGAGAAATCTTTAGCTTGAAAAGGGCTTATAGAAGCCAGCCCCTCTCCAACATTAGTGTCTGACCTCATAATACATGTTCTTCTATATAAAGGGGCTAAAGTTAGGTGCCTTACTCAATCACACTACAGGGGATTTAACTGACAACCTTCCGGTCACAAGACTAGTTCCCAGTTCACCAGGAGCAGAATCTTTAGTTCCGGTAAGTTACAAAGTAGGGCCTCCGGGGATTTAACTTGTTTATCCTAGAGATAAATTGGATTGCTCAACTGAATTGAGTTTTAGAGAAGAGACCAACACCTTCAATCTTTGTCTTGTTCCTCAAACCATTCTTAAACCATTTTTGTAGTGTGTCAGGGAGCATTATCCTGCTGACTGTGGTCACTGCCATCAGGAAATAGCATTACCATGAAAGGGTGTACTTTGTCAGCAAAAATGTTTAGGTTGGAAAAGGTCAAACCCTTCAGAATGAATACAGGACATGAACTGGTGTAACTCATCACACATAGTGTTCACCTGAAGGAGAGGTCTGTAGATGTACCAGTGGTCCCATGGAATGCCAGATAAACAAACCACATATTAGAATGGAGCCACCACCAGCCTGTGTATTTTGCATAGACTCATCTGTACCAATTTTTTCTTGGAACTTAAGTGTAGATTAAACCATACATTTATTTACTATAGAAGAACTAAAACATGACCAGGAAAATAACGACAGGGTACCCTTGACAGGGTAGAATGACACCAACTGAATCACTTCCCTATAACAGCACATCCTTAAGTGTTGTATTCTCCTTACATTAACAATTTTCATTAAAACAAATATTGCAGAATGACAGGTACTTTTTCACATTTACATTTACATTAATGATTTACAGTTTATTTAATGATGTGACGCACCAGAAAAAAAAATACTTTCTGTTCTTACTTACCCAAGGACTTTAACCCCCAGCAGATGAGTTGTCTCCTGTCTCAGATGTAAGATGTTTTGCATAAAAGCAACACTAAATTTTAAAAATCTCCTCCACTAACACCCCAAACACACTTTTACACACACCATTTTTCTTACCATTTTGTCCACACACCCACAAACCCTGAACAAAAACTCTGTCCTGAACATGTATAAATACCCTATGTAGAACTGGAGAACATTTAAAAGGTTCTACAAGGGTTTTGCAGAATAGCCACAGGTTATACATAGTTATACACAGATCAAGGTAAGTGTAACAACCCATAAATTTGAATATATCCACTGTTTATGGATACTGTAAAGTTTAGCTATGTACATTATTAGTTATTATAAATCAATTATTATAAATCCTGGAGTAGGCAATGAACACTATACTGTTCAGTTCTGTTCTGTAGGATTTGTGTGTTTCACAGTACTTTGAAGATCATGCCAGATGTATTCGATAATGTCGATATTTGGTCTCTCGGTGGGACTCGGATAAATGTTCTTCTAACCAAAATTTGGTGTCTCTAGATGTGTCTGGCAGGGCCACAACCACCCAGTGTATTTTACACAGACTTTTTCCCCACCAGTCCTTTCCCCAGGGTCCTAATGCATTGAATATAATTACATTGTGAATATGGAGATGTGGAACACTCCAGGGGTTCGGAAAGTGAAGGACACAGGGGACAGACGAGTCTCTGTATAAACTGTGCTTTTCAGTGCCATAGTTGAGCATAGTTAGATGCGTTTGCATGCGCTCACACACATACACACATTCACATGCGCTGCGAGTCAAGTGGGTCACCTCCGCTCTCTCTCTCTACAGTCCCAGCCCAGCACACAGCAATGCCCCCGTGCCATATACCCCCACCACCTGACTCAGGATGGGGAGCCTTCCAGCCTGCAGCTGACTCCCCCTCAGCCGCACCCCCCACCCTTGACATGAGACAAAGTCTGCTACCACCATCTGCACTCCCGGCCATGACGTCTGCACTTCCGGCAGACGTCATGGAGCTATTAGGCGAATGCAAACGAGCAGCCAATCTCGTCGAATGACAGTGTGCAAAAGCACTGTTGGTGTTGCGCCGGTGAGTGGCCAACCCGTTGCATGATCACCCTGTTGAGGTCAGGGTACTCCAGCATGCTGGTGACAGGAAGCTGCTGGGCCACGAGCTGGGCCTCTCTGGAGAGGAGCGTCAGTAGCCTGGTGGCTCACTGAATGAAATTAATAAGAGTGAACTATTTGCCTACTGTGCTTGCACATAGAGGAATGTGACCTCCTTATTTAACCCATCCGTGCAGTGAAACATACACACCAGGGGCAGTGAACACACTTGCCTGGAGCGGGGGCAGCCCCAAACCACGATGCCTGGGGAGCAGTTGGGGGAGTTAGGTGCCTTGCCTAGTCGTGTCTTGCCCTGGGTGGGGATTGAATCTGTGGACCTTCCGGTCACCAGGTCCCTAACCACTAGGTTTCGGGCTAGCCCTAGGCTGTTGTGGCTCACTCAAACAACTCCAGGAAGGATTAAGGGTTGTCTGGCGGCCCCATCTTGGCCATGGCGATGTGGATTGCAGCTGCCGACTCCAGGGCTGGAGTACCCACAGGTGGCAAAAGGCTCCTCAACGCCTGCCAGTGTTCAGCCTGCACTTCCAGCAGGACCTCACCAACCCTGCAACCACAGACTCCCCACTCACAAAGGGTTTGACCAATCTCTGGGCACTCCTGCAAATGGTTTCACCAATCCCTCTGCTGCAGAATGACTGACCAATCCCACTTTCACAGTAAATCTGGCTAATCTTGCTACTATAGAAAATTGTTAATAAATTGAAGCTAGTGTGGATTTTTATTTTGTATTTTGATGCCTAAGGGAAGATATTGCACCAGGGCCGAACTAACTTTTGCTTTCTCTTTGGTTGTAAAGACAGTTGTTATATTATGTATATATGGTATATGTTATGTTATATTATGTATATATGTTATATTATGCAGACACACAGACATATTTGCATTACTTACTTGGACACAAGTCTATATAGTGCTTGATGGGGACCCCATCAAGTCAGCAGTTTTAAAGTGAAAAAAAACTTTGACACTGTTTTCGTTAGATAACGATCATGATTTCTGATAGTGGCAAAGGGGAGAAAAATTAGCTTTTATCTCAGGGCAAAGATTAATTTGAAATACTTTGAAAATAGTTTTGAGAATTATCTCTACACAGAATCATCATGCATTACAACAGTTCAAACTGCCTCCTCTCTGTCCACAGCTGACACTCAAGCCTGCCCTTACTGCCACAGTCACATCCTTATGAGTTTTCAACCTACTGTTATGGTCATGACACACAACTCAAACTCTCCTTAGGAACCACAGCAACTCGGCCACCAAATGTCAGACCATGTAAAGTTCTAGGGTCACTGAGTGCTGAGGGGCAAAGTGTGTTAAAGTCACCAACACACTACTGAATAAATATGTGCAGTGTTCCAAACTTCATCTGGCATTAAGATCAGCACAGAAACTGCACCAGGAGCTTCATGGCATGGACTTCCATGCCTGAGCAGCTGCAAGCAAGCCTTAAAACACCAAACACAATGCCAAGAGTCAGATAGAGTGGTGTAAAGCACATGAGGAGAACATTACCTTCCTGGGTGTACTGGCCAAGTGTAAAGTTTGGTGGGATAATGCTATGGGGTTGTTTTTCAGGAGTTGCCTTAGGCCCTTAGCTGCATTGAAGGAAAATCTTAATACTTCATCATAGCAAAACTCTTTTGTCCAATTTTCTGCTTCCAACTTTGTGAGAACTGCTTTGGAAAGGCTCTTTTTTGTTCCAGCATGACTGTGACACAGTGACAAAAAAAAGGTTAATAAAGATTGGTGTGGAATAACTTGACCCACTCACACAGAGCCCTGATCTCAACCCTATCCAACATCTTCGGGGTGAACTACAATGGAGAATAAGAGCCAGGTACCCCTCAGTACCCCCAGTGCCTGACCCCCAAATGCTCTTTCGGGTGAATGGTATACATTTCCACAGCCACAGTCCAAAATCTTGTAGAAATCCTACATAGTATTGTGAAAGGTCTTATAGCTGCAAAGGGGGGACCAACTCTATATTATTGCCTATGGACTATGGATTTAGAATAGGATGTTATAAAATTCCTGTAGGTGTCATGTGTAGGTGTCCAAATACTTTTGTTCATGTAGTGTTCCTGCAATGATGCTAACCAATTATTAAGCTCTGGGTTCGTTTTGAAAGATCTACAGTTGCTTTCTGGTTAATTAATTTGTTTTCTGGTGCATGTGTTGTTCTGTGTATTCTGGCTCAACCCACCATGGTTGAAGGGCAACATCCTCATGCATTAAGTAATTTCTGTTTTCGAGTAATCCACTTGCCCCATAACAAGAATTTACCTAGAAAGCAGATTTACTGCTTATTAGCAGTAGCCATGCTAGCTGTTAACACTCCCCTTTTCTCTCCCCGAGCCCATTCTTTACAATGATCCACAATCAAAATACATATTCAAGACAGTTTTCCAGTATTTGAACTACTGCACCATGTTGCCAGGGATAGCCCCCCCCAAAACTGTACCAAAGAGCTCACCACAGCCAGAAGCCAGCGGTGTGGCAGCGTCATCCTTAGCTATGTCACCATGGTTTGGCATGAGCTTGAGTTTAAGAATTACCTCTATGCAGAATCCTCATTCATTACAATGGTTTTACAATGGTACTCCTTTCTTTTCACAGCTGACAGTGAAGCATGCCCCACTGCCACAGTCATATCCTCACATGGGTTTTCATATCAGGCTTACGTTAATGACACACATTTCAATCTCTCCTTAGACACTCATGTGTCTGTATCTCCCTAGACAACGCGCAGATCTTACCATTTGTCATTGCTTGCAACCTTAGGGCATCCATGGACAACTAACTATCCCTAAGTCTCCCACACCCCACCATCCCATTCTGCACCACATTTTCTTTAAGGCTCTAGAACTACTCACCTGGACCCACAATCTGAATATACAATATGGAAATGTATCAAGAATCTACTCTGTCCTGGCACCCAGATGGTGAAGCATGTTTCCCCTAGCTGTCTAAACTGCTGAGTCCCTGCCTGTAGTCAAAAGACCTATCTGCCCTTTAAAGGGAAATTCAAGTGTTAAACAAAAATGAAATGTAATAGTTTTTCTTATTATATGTAATTATTCTTTCACACAGGTATGTATTGTTTTGTGTCAGAATCTGTGGTTCAGTCTTCTGTTTTTTCACACCTCAATGTGGCAAAACTGGAACACCAAAGCTGCAATGTGCCAAAACATATTTTACTATCGGTAATTCCTACTTGTTCGACTTATTTGGACACATCACCAAAAAAGGGATATTCAAAAACATTTCAACCTGAGGGACAAAAAAGCAAAAGCCTTTCTTCACCCTTGTACCTAATACAAACTGGCTAATAACGCATTAACAGAGATGATCTTGTAACATTACTAGCTAACATTATGGTAGCTACACTATATGGACAAAGGTTTTTAGACACACCTATTAATCACTGAATTCAGGTGTTTCATTTAGTGTATAAAAAAAAACAAGCACCTAGTCATGCAGTGTGCTTTACAAACATTTCTCAGGGTATTAGTCGCTTTGAAGAGTTCAGTGAATTTGAGTGTGGTTCTGTAAAATGAAGGTCACCATGACAGCAAGTCAGTTGGTGATTAATTCTTCTGTGGAAGTGAAACACAGAAACTCAGCAAGTTCCAGAGTGGGGTCACTGAGTGCTGAGGGTCAAAGTGTGTTAAAGTCACCAACATACTCCCAAATCAATAAGTGCAGAATTCCTCTGGCATTAAGATCAGCACAGAAACTGCACCAAGAACTTCATGGCATGGTTTTCCATGGCTTAGCAGCTGCATTCTAGTCTTACATCACCAAACACAATGCCAAGAGTCAAATAGAGTGGTGTAAAGCACACCACCACTGGACTTTGGAGCAGTAGAAGCGTGTTATGTGGAGTGAGGAATCACGCTGAGTCTGGGTTTTGGGGAATACCAGGAGAGCGTTACATTCCTAAATGTATCAGCCAACTGTAAAGTTCGGTGGGAACTTTGGTTGCCTTAGGCTCTTAGTTGCAGCACTTTATTAGGCCCTAGGTCCTACTCTATATTATTGGCTATATTATTAATAGGATGTTATAAAAATCCTTTAGGTATAATGTGTAGGTGTCCAAATACCTTTGTCCATATAGTGTACTTGAAATAATGCTAACCAATTATTAAGCTCTGGGTTCATTGTGAAAGATCTACAGTAATTAATTTGTTTTCTGGTGCATATCTTGTTCTGTGTATTCTGGTTAACCCACCGTGGTTGGAGGCAACACCCTCATGCGTTGCGTAATTTCTGTTTTTGAGTAATCCACTTGCCCCATAGCAAGAATTTACTTAGAAAGCAAATTTACTGCTTATTATAAAGTTAATACCCCTTACTTCTCCTTTTCTCTCCCCATGCCCTATCTTTACAATTTTCTATCATGACCATGCTAGTTTTTTTGTATCCACAATCAAAATACATATTCAGGAGAGTTCTCCACTATTCAAACAGAAAATCTTGCTCCAGAGCCATCTGTGCCATGGCTGTAAGATCAAGGCCATCAGGTAATTATTTTAAACTAAAGTTTAAATTGTAGGGTTTGGTCAGGGTAAGGGCAGGTAGGCAGGCAAAGACAACCTGCTACCCGCATTGCATAGACAGAATCAGCTTTTCAAGTAAACATGGGAAAGGGGGCGCTCAGGTGGCATCAGGTAGGTATGAGGTGTGTCGGGCAGCATCATCAGTGGTAACAGGCATGAGCTGAGCAGCAGCAGTATCTTCAGCAGTGTCTGGTGTGAGCTGAGCTGTATGGAACATTGGCAAGGGAGCATAGCACATCCTCCAATAAGGCCACCAAGATCTACTGCTGGAGGATGTATTCAGGTTTCCTCTAACAGGCCGCCACACACTTTAATATCTCCTTTGGTTCGACCTACGTGAAACAAGATAACTGAACTAGAAACACAAATTTAGAGGCTCAGAACTGGAAAACAGAAGAGACTTGAATATACACACTATCATAGTATAAACCAGGAAATGGAAATTAAAGCAATGGAAGAACAACAAGCCAGTGAAGCACAGTGACTATATACATTATGAGGGAAATGTGAACAATCATGTGACATGATGGGACAGCTGGGTGTTGTAGTCCTGAAACTAAATGCAAATGAATCAAATGTATTCCACAGTGTAAAGGGTCAGTATATAAAGGTAATACAAGGGTCTGTACAAGCCTGAAATCTTTTAATACAAACTCACAAGGTCAGCCATATTGTAGTCACCTCTGATTTAAGACTTGGATATATATATATATATATATATATATATATGAGTGGCTGTGTATGGTTTTGATTTTGACAGATTGTGGTAAGATGTGTCCACTGGAGCAGAATGCAAGACTAATTACTTTTTTAAACTCAATATTAACACAATATTACTTCTCTATATTACTTCCCTGCTTCCCTTTACTAACTTATCATTAAGTATGACCATATTCAGACACCTTTAAATTGCCCTGCCCTATCTTGCACATATGTATAAATACCCCCATGTAAAACTGAAGAATTAGAATGTTCTAGAAGGTTCATTTACAAGACCCACATAGCGTTTAAAGGTTTTATCTGCTCATACACACATCAAGGTAAGTGCACTGACCACCAGGTCAATACATCTTCTTTACTTTTACTATATCTATTACTACAATGGACATGTACAGCATATTTATAGAGGAGACCAGGGGCGGTTGTAACACTTTTTGTGATTTTTCCAATAAATCAAAAGTGATTTACACTGAAAATCCAATTTGATATATATATATATAACTGGGGAAGCCATTAAATTATACTGCAAAAAAATTATTTAATGAGTAGAACACACATCCTGAAAAAAAGTGTGATTAGTGTTAACTTGGTATCTAGTTTATGTAGGCCTAACACATAAGCTAACATACAAATAAAATAA
>JAOVVF010032585.1:0-10133 GCA_028565595.1 Duopalatinus emarginatus | reverse complement strand
AGGTCAGGATGATCCAGTTTTATTAGTGAATGAGATGATCAGTGTTACTGAGTGTGTTGGAGAATCTGTAACAGTTTTTCTGGACGGACTGACTGTCACACTTACTTCTTCATTTATTATGGCTTTATCTTACATTTTATAGGCTGCTTTCTTACAAATCTGACATAAAAATATATTTTTTCTGTAAAATAATAATAATAATAATAATAATAATAATAATAATAATCCTCATCATTTATTAAATTAATTTAAATAATATTTTAAAAATATTCAAATATGTTTGTACTGACTTTGTAATGCAGAATTCATAACTATAACAATTTGTACAATTTATTTATTATTTAATATTTAAATTATTTGATGAATAATTAGAAAGAAAATGTATGCAGTGGAGAAGTGCAGACAATGCAGTTTGTCTCACACTGATACACCTACAGCTGCCTCCACTTGTGTCAGTCCCTGATTATTACTGGAGCCTGTGCCTGATCCTGGTAACATAATGAGAAAAATGTCCTGTGGTCCTGAGAAAACAACTTTTATCATCATTAAATGACAGAAAATATACTAACATCAAGATAACAGCACAGAAAAAAATATATGCTGATTGACCTACTACCTACCTACAGCAGAATTTGACCTAACCTAAAGCCATGGATGCACACAAGGAAAATATGAAAAAGGCATTAGCAACCACCTCATACAGCTTACAGAGCATGTACAGGATCTCACTGTCAAAGGATATCAATCAAGAGAGAGGTACAAAAAAATAAAACCCTTGTATGTATCATGGAACACTGTGAAGGACATCAACAAGTGGACAGACTGGTGTGCCACAGTGACATAGTGACCAAGAAATGAGAGATTGTTTCCCTTCAAAATGAATAATAAAGGACAAAATAAAAACCAGGAGATACACTGTAATATTAACAGAGCTGCAGGTATAAGTGGCAATTACAGACAACTTATATAACAACAAGCTCTCATATGCTTCAAATGGCCGGGCTATGGATTAGGTTAGTGAATTGAAATATAGGCTGACCTAAATCATGGGAAAAATTTCTTATGGTTAAGAAACAATATATTTTTTTTTGCAGTGAGACAGCTTATGACTCACAGAATACCATGTACATGATAAGGCAAGATGATTACAGCATCAAGCCACTGGGAAACTTCTCTTCATCTGGGACTGAGATGCCAGTCAGGATGGAGGGAATCATGGACAACACCAAATACCAAAGCATTCTGACACAAAACCCACAGTTGGCAGCTGGATATGACAAATATGGGCTACAAAAGAAGAAGCATGACATTTTGGCATCAGCCAAATCTAAATATATGATGAGGACTGTGTGCAAGAGATCCCTCATCATTTCATAGAACTGGTGCAATTTTGCCAGAAGGAGTGGAGTAAACTGGGGCAGGTGGCAGGTGGCCTTGCTGTCTCTCTCTTCTATTTGTTATCTTCTATTAGTTTTTATTTAGAATTTTTTTGGTAGCTATTAAAAGTGGAAATTAATCTCTTACGTGTTACAGGTAATTCTAACAGGAACTCTTTTTTCAACGACTAACACATTGGACACTGCAAACTAGTAAATATTATACACCTGAGTCAGTTTAAATAATTGACACAGCCGTAATGATGTGTATTTCGTTCCTCAGTAAACTAAATAATGGTCTGCATGATTTCCCATTGGTTAATGCTATATGATATATGTGGTGGCTTTAAACTTTAGTGAATAGTCAGATATCTCGAATGAAACACACAAAAAGTTCAAGAACGCACACAAACATCGAGGGATTTTGTGTGGTGGGCGTGGCTTAATATGTCCACGTGTGGCAGTCAACTGAATGCAGTCTGTTTAAAAGGTCGCGTCAAATAGGAATAGAGCAAAGACATAACATTCATTTTTATCAGATGTTTTGTCCATACCATGTGTAGCATGAATAATAATATATATTGAGCATGGGATCATATTTCTAATATTACATCTAATATTAGACTTAGACTAAATGTTATTGCTGTTATAAATGTTTAACTTGATGGCCAGGGTTAGAGGAAATGACTAGGTGAAAAAATAAATAGAAGTGAAAATAGTATCCATTAGTAACAGGTTTTACTAGAACTAATGCAGGAGGCAAGACTAGAAAGTCGTATATATGAGATAAAAGGAAAATATGGAGTGTATGAGGTGATGGACAGAAATTTAAATGTAAAATGTAATATAAATGTGACCTTTGTTGGGGAGGTGGTTGGACGCTGGACAGGACATCCCAACTTGACATCGAGCTGCCAAGCGACCAAAAGACATAATCACATGACCAAAAAAAAAAGAGATTAATTCTGCATATGTGATCAGGAAAGCAAACATTCACAGAGAACATATATGATTGGCTAATAATCAAACAACTACTTATGTTTTGAACATACATGATTGGATAATCATCATGTGATTGCTGCATTGTGTTATGTAATTAGAATTGGGCCTGTTGAATCAGGCCAGCCCTATGTTCCCTGTGCCCTATACTTTCATTGTAATACATTTCTATGTATCCAGGGTCCTATGTTTCTCTGGCCAAAGTATATTTAAAATATTTCTAATATGTCAAGAGTCTGGGCCGTTTGTTTCTATGGTGTTATGTTTTCAGGTCACAATATGCATCTATATTCTCATTGTTCGAGTCCTGTATTTCCCATTTCCTATTCATACATACACTGGCTGCATGGATGAGTCAGGTGTTCACTGTACTCATGGTGCTCTATTGGCATAGATAAACTGACTCAGCATCCCAATCTCTTGTCGGCGGACACACACTCAGGCACACACTCGCATTTCTTTTTTTTTTAATTTGATGCCTACCACTTACATAGACATTATTGTTGACCAAGTATACTACATACTACATACTACAAATTGTGCTGGACCAACAAATCCTTTTACAGGATTTACAGGAGTTAAAGCATCTGTTGCAATGGTCTTGGCACCAGATACCAGAGCACATGACTTCTGGCTTGCTGTGACGTCAAGTGTATACCCTCTAAACATACTACAGTACAAAGAGTGTGAAAGACAGAGAGTGAAGTAAAGGGCCACAAAAAGCTATAGAAATGTTTCCTACCGAACTCTCTTCACGATGAAGTGAACAATTGCAGCCAATCCTATGCATCCACAAAGACACCCTACTACAACGGCTGAGATTTCACCTGTTACACACACACACACACACACACACACACACACACACACACACACACACACAGAGAGAGAGAGAGAGACAGTTTTAAAGAAATGAAACGTTGTATAATTGAATGTACATTAAGTGATAAGGAGTCTTCTGTCTGACCTGCTGTGTAGACATGTGCAGACACTAGAGAGAGTAGAAAGGAATAACATCAGAACAGCAGATAGCAGTGTATTATCATATTTAAACAGACTGATACAGAGACAGACAGTGTTTAATGCCGCTTGTCCGTTATATATGTAGACAGAAGAAGAAAGATGCCTATATGAGCATGTTATTTTTCAGTAAGTGATCAGGTGTTATGTTTATTACTAAATTTGTGTTCAAATCATTTTTTTAACACAATCTCTCTCACTCTCTCTCTCTCACTCTCTGTCTGTCACATGAACACAAAGAGTTCTGGATCTGGCCATTGCACCTTTTTTCTCTGCCTCCTCCCTCTCACCAGGAGTAAAAGATGAGAGCACTGTCCTGTTGTTGAGTGGTTGTACAGTACGATAGTTGTCCTGTAATGGCTTGAGGTTGGCTCCAGGTCTGCTGGAGTACAGCCATGTTTCCAACTTCAGCAACTAAGAAACAAGGTAAGATGATAGAAGAAAAAAAGAAAAATATAGATATAAAAATAGAATATATAAAATAGGGGTTAAAATGAACTAGGGTGAGGACCAGTGGAAGGAAAAGACAGAATGGGACAGGACAGATAGGACAAAAGCTATATAAGCTAAGAAACTAAAACTGCTTTGCTGTTCCAGAAACTAGGATTAAAGAGACTCGGTGTCAGTTGCTATAGCAACTTACACTCTAAAGCTAACCTGCTTTCTGACAGGTTTACTGAACCCTAACTCAGAGTTACAAACATGTTATACACGATCCAGTGGACGTTAAGGACCGTGTTATTAGACCCTGATTTACCATTAATATCTCCATCAACATCACTGTTTTATATCTTAATCAATTATCTACAGGAACTACATTTTTAAATATTACACATAGTGGATTTTTTAAATGTAAGTGTTGAGGATGATAAAACATATTTAAATAATTAAAAATATCAGGATGATTAAACATATTGACAAGGCGACCGTATGCCGGTCTGTCTGAAAAGTCTGTCTAGTGTTAAGACACATCATGTACAGTTCTGTGCTGTTTCCTGAACATACGCCTGTAATGATATTAAATGAAAAAAGAAATCACACAGAATGAAGAAAAGAAAAAGTGAAAACACTGTGAACCTGTAAATGAATACCTCCACACCATTAAATCTCTCAGGATTTCCTATAGTCATTGTCTGACCTACAAACCATTTACACCTTCAGAAAATAAAGGAGATGACATTAACAGAAAATCTGTCTATAGCATTAATGTACAGTTTGTAACCTTCAAGAAAAGTGTAGCATTTATTAATGATGCCTCTGGTTAAACCTGCCCAAAGCTGTGTTTCACTGCATGGATGGGTTAAATGCAGAGGTCCGTTTCCTCTGTGTGCAAACATGAGTATGGTTAATCTGTTCACTTTTTACTTTGACCTTGATATAATAATAATAATAATAATAATAATTATTATTATTACCATTAAGAATTCAGGAGAGGTGGTTGATGAAAAGCAATAGCTAGAATAGAAAACGCCCTCTTCTCCCTCTCTCTCTTTCTTTTCTCTCACCAAAATAAAGAATTTGATGGTAAATTTCAGCCTAAATCTTTATACTGGGAAAGTGAACACAGGTGAATTTGCTATAGGCTGTACAGTAGGCACTCAGCTACAGGTATTCACATTGAAAGTTAATGTGCTTGTATTGCTACCCAGATTCAGCTCTAACTTGCTTGCCAAGTGGCAGAGGCGCTTCAAGGTCACACAGCAAGTTGGGGATGTTGACTGTGAGATGGTGCAAATGGACAGCAGCAGGGTGTCTACCACCTCAAATCTTCTGAAACTGGGGGGAGAGGCTGTCCCTTTGGCTTTGGCAATGGTAGATCAGGAGAGGAAGAAGCTCAGGCTGGGTGTTATTCTAACAGAGAGAGACCCACCCCAGTGAGCAGAGAAACCACCCCAGTCAGTGTGGGTTTTACACCAAAACAGTGGTGTGAGAGGAGCATAGGTATGGGGGTAATCGAGAAGTTTCACAGTGAGCAGTTCTAACCAATCAAGCAGTTCTGTTTTAAGCACCAAAACCATTGAGCTCATCTGCTGTGTAGACTTAAGAAAATGAATGTGTGTCTAAATTTGATGTCTACCCAGTGCCTTGCATTAATGAACTGCTTGATCAGTAAGAGATATTGACAGATCTCCTTAAATTCAGCCCTTTCCATCCTGTGTAGCTTTCACCAATGTGTGATATTTTCTTTTGAGTTTTTCAGAGGCTCTTAGACGAAATCATCCTTTAACATGCAGCCTATGTCTTGACGACATAATTTACTGTAGTAACATGTAACACTTAAGAGTGGTTCTGAGCATCTAGGAATCTGGTCAAAATGATATGTTGCTACTTGCTACTCAAACTGGGACAGCATTGGCTGGGCACCTGGTATCATTATGGTCTCTTAGTTCAACTGGTTTATCTGCTGGGAACCTCAGAAATGGTAGCAGGAAGAGTTGTGATGTAATGAATACCTGGGAGTGAGAGATCTTGACCTTCTCAACAAAGACAGTCCACAGCACACTCTGGTGGCATGGTGGTGTGGTGAGTGAGCCACTGTAGCGGAAATAATGGCTCATGTCTCTGGGGAGCAGCGTGCTAACGTCAAATGCTGGAATGAGGACCTTCTGACCTGAGAATCAAGAGCAAACACTTGTCAGCAGATCATTAGTGGTGATTTTGGGTACTAAGTTTCAATACCGTGTATTTATTTCTGTTTTTTTTTTACTTTTGTTCTTGACTTTGTATACCTTTCTTTTGTTCTTTTGGGACTTTTAAGACAAGGAATCCTAGAGACCATGATGGAGTTTCTGTGTGCTTGCCAAAGACATGACCTTGCCATGAAAACTAGCTAATTGTGTAACATATTTAAAAAAATATATTTTGAGGGTTCATGTGGAAATAATGGAACCCAAATGATGCGGAGAGGAGATCCATTTTTTATTTAATGGTGGACAAACCAGGGACTAAAATGTTAAAAATTGAACATACACACTAATTTTAAGTCGGTCTATGGTGCATTTTTTGTACTGGTTTTGAAGTTAGGTTCCACTTATTTTAGATGACCACTTAAATAACCATAGACAACTCCTGGTCATCTCAGCTGCCAGAAGCAGGAGTTCCGGGCATCCCAAGGTGGTAGAACATACAACCATGATCTGAGAGCAAATTAAATTTACTGAGAGGCCAAAATGTTTTAAAGGGAAGTGTTGGTGATCACTGAGGTGAAAAAGTTGGAAGAGGCAAAGATCTGTGCAATTTGCCAAAAACAACAAGAGAGCTGTACAAATTATACAGAAAAGATACATATTTCTTTTCTTTCTGAGCCCACCAATGAAATTGATTAACTGAAAAAATTATTTAAAGAAAACAAAATGGCTCTATTTTACTCTAATTGAGAATAGTCTACCTAATAAACTAGTTTGCCAGTTAGATCTGCAGGTCAATAAGATACTCATTATTAAATGTTGTATATAAAATTACCCATGAACATACATATTTACTCACCTGCATGCCTGATACGGCCCAGATAGTTCAAGATGTTAGCATAGGCCTGATTGATCTCCTCACCTGCCTAGCAGAGGGCAGGTAAAATATTTGTTAACCCAATCACAGACTACTATTTTTATAATCATTTAGCCTGCAAGGTTGATCATTCTATGGAGAGCAGTATTACTGTACTGCATTACAAGTAGCTGGCAGGCTAATCCTGCTAAATTATAATAAAACCAATCTTGTAATTTATTCATCTAAAATAGTTAACATTTAGTAATAATAATATAAATTTAGTAAAGAATACAAATGAATAACAATGAATAAATGCTTATGTTCATTGTGCCACGTACCTCTATAAGCACTGCAAGAACAGCCAGGCCATTTTCTTGGGTCTGAGCTTCAGAAATATTAGAATACATCTCAGAATTGTAGTGCACTACATGGAGCTGTAAAGGAAGAGAGTTAGGGCTCTAGAGGGTGAGAGTAAATGCACATTAACGCAATATTCTGGTATGAGAAAAAGTTTGTACTCCTCTTGTTGTCCGTCTAAACAATGTAAAGTGAAATGAGCCAATCTCCCAAAATCATATCATATCTAAACATATTCTCTAAATAATACCTCATGTTGGTCTGATAATGGTCAGCTTTCTGGTGTAGGCTGTTGAGGATGTTAAGTGTTTTTCATTTTAGTTTTTGTGTTGCTACAGTCCAGGTAATGTATTTACATTCTGTTGTGTTCTCTTATTTTCTTTTCTTTTCTAATGTTGTTATGATATGACTCAGCAGGCCTCCATAGGCTGAATTCAACCTGAACTCTCCATCATGTCTGCACAAAAGCAGGTGTGCTAAACAAGGTCCTGAGTCCATCTTACTTCCTACCTGCTCTGTAAATAGGTGGGGCTTACAGCAAATCCAAAGAAGTAATTGGACAAGTGATAAAACTACTGTATCTGGGCTCTTGGCACTTCAGCCATTCAAATAGGTTGCCCACAGATGGTAGTGGCAGATTACTTCTCCTGCCTAAGTTTGGCTGGTTGGGGTATGTAGCAGCAGGGGTGTGGCTGACCATCAGCTGCAGACGGGGAGAAGTGGATTACACTGGAAGATAACTTGTAATGATCTACATATTTGTGTTTTGTTGTGCATTCTGTTGTAACAAGAACAGGAGAGTGGCATATATAAAGGAAAGGGTTAAAGAGTTTATTAGTTTAAAACATTAATAATACAGTTAAACATAAATTATTAATTAAACATTTTGTCTCATTGTGCATTTTAAGTAATCTCTGAAGAACTTGATTGGTTAGTTTTAAAGGGCAGCTAATAAAATAAAATGTAGTAAAAATAAAAACTTTATTATTATAAGTAATTTAATTCAGTTTACTGAAATGCTTGTTCTGATTTCTATTTTATTTCTTTTTTTTCCACTTTAATGATTCATTTTTAAATGTTATTTAAATATCTCATTTAACACACACACACACACACACACACACACCTCTGCAGAAGCACCCTGTTTATCAATGGTATGCTCACTTCCTGTAGTCAGACCTGTTCCATTTCCCCAGTGCAAGTGGAGCTGGACAGCACCAAAGTGCCATGGCAAACCAGCCAAACCCATCCAACTGGGCAATGGGATCTCCACTAACAAGAAAAAAGAAAAACAGTAACAAAGACTTTTAATAATAACATTATCTAAACTTTTCTACTAAAACTGTTGAACACAATGTCAACAATCTTTACATCACAAATAAATTGTTCCTGACAGAGAACATATGGACAGAAAACAGAAGAGACATATTATACAAATTTCCCACTAGTTAATCCAGGTCCCTTTGGACATATTGAAATGTCTGTGACGTTTTAAATAAAAAGATCACATGGATCAAATACAATAGGTGACTTCTCCCTCTGTCTAAAACAGCATTTAACATGCTTTGGCTGATGGGACTGAGGACAGCTACAATGTCTGATGGAGCACAGGTTTATTATACTCGTGGGGGCACCGGTCCTGGGAGGAGTCCTGTCTCATCCTGCCCCAGCTGAGTGTTCCCCAGGTCAGGGGGCCAACAACCCCTCCCCGAGGATGACCTGGGAGATGTAGTTCCTCTCCTGGTATTGGAACTACAGGCAGTACATCCCTGGGTGGCAGCAGGGGGCCTTGACTGTTGGTTCACTCTGGGGTCCCTGATGGCTGGAGGTTATGCCCTTAACAGTAACGTATACAAACTAGCACTACTACAAGTTTGCTGTGCTTAACAGAATAATTGTTAATACCAAGAAAAGTGTGTATGTGTATGAATGTTGTTCTACCTGTATGGCCATTGTTGGAGAGTGTGAAGGGTTCATGGCCATACTGCTCATATCCCAGTAGCCTTAACTTAGGAAGGAATGGGTCGTATTGAGTTTTGGAAGTGTCCACATTGATCGGGGACTGAGAGGAACTGCCGCACTCATGGAATAAAACTGGCCATTCTGACTGACCTGCAACTCCTCAAAAAACAGAGTAAAGTGTGTGTGTGTGTGTGTGTAAATTGTGCTTGTTATTAATAATCATAATCAACAACAAGAACAACAACAAAAATAATAATAATAATCATCATCATCATCATCATCATCATCTATTTATTTCTGTAATTAACATGGATCAGTGGATCTGGAGCCTGTCCTCTAAACACTAATACACAAGTAGGGAATATACCCCAGACAAGAGGCCAGTCTATCACTGGGCATTATGCACACACATTCACCTCTAGAGGCAAATTAGATTCACCAAATTTGGAGGCAGAAAGAAACAAAGAACCTGGAGGAAATGCCACAAAAATGTTGGTGAAGGTTTATACAGCTACAGTAATATATAAGTCAAAATCTCACAAAGATAGTAAATGCTATGTGTGTTCCTGAGTGTGTCTAATAAGTTCATTCTGCTCAGGGTTAAGTCATGCACAATTAATGAGATGATGCATGGTTGCCAAAATGCACACACACACACACACACACACACACACACACACACACACACACACACACACACACACACACACATTGTTCTGTTTAGCACAAAAGCATTATTCAACAGCAGAGTGGATGATGTGGTCAATGAAAGACATGAGAGGTACAAATAAGGTGTATGTAGAAACCTTTACAATATTTCATGCTGTTTTACACCAGACTTACCCGATTTTCCATCCATACTTACAAACCGGATTCCAAAAAAGTTGGGACACTAAACAAATTGTGAATAAAAACTGAATGCAATGATGTGGA
>JAOVVF010032584.1:0-10133 GCA_028565595.1 Duopalatinus emarginatus | reverse complement strand
GGGAAGCTGCCCAGGTACTAGTCCAGTCTCTTGTCATCTCAAGACTGGACTACTGCAACTCTCTCTTGGCTGGTTTTCCCATGCATGCCATCACGCTCCTGTACGTGATCCAGAATGCAGCAGCTCGACTCGTTTTCAACGTCCTCAAGTATAGCCATGTCACCCCCTAGCTGCGAACCCTTCACTGGCATCCTGTAGCAGCTCGTATCAGATATAAAATCCTGATGCTGGCCTACAAAGCCAAAAATGGTCCAGCCCCCTCCTACCTGATGGTGATGGTTAAAGCCAGGCGCACACCTAGAGCTCTTCGTGCTTCAAGTACGGCCCGACTTAACCCACCATCATCCAAGATGCATGGAAGGCAAACATTCAGGCTCTTCTCTGTTCTGGCACCAAGGTGGTGGAATGAATCTCTAGATGTCCGTACAGCAGAGTCACTTTCTGTCTTCAAATGCCGGCTTAAAAACTCACCTGTTCTGCAGAACTTTACTGAAAAATAAATGTTTGTAAACTGTATTTGTCTCGTTTATTCAGTTTTGTGACTATTTTGGTTATTGTCGTCTTCTCTTTGCAGGTTAGGGGCAGTGGCCTAGTGGTTAGGGAGCCGGTCTCGTGACTGGAAGGTCGTGGGTTTGATTCCCGCCCAGGGCAAGACACAACTGAGGTGCCCTTGAGCAAGGCACCTGAATCCCTTACTGCTCCCCGGGTGCTGTGGTTTGGGGCTGCTCCGGGCAAGTGTGTTCACTGCCCCCTAGTGTTCACTGGTGTGTGTGTGTGTTTCACTGCACGGATGGGTTAAACACAGAGGTCACATTCCTCTGTGTGCAAACACAGTAGGCAAATAGTTCACTTTCTTTTTTTTTTCATCAGGTTGACTAATGTAGAAAGTTTTGGATGATTGATACTGCATGACACTTCTAGCAGAATTCTGCTCTGAGTTCTTAAATCCTGATTTACCTTCACTAGTTTCAGATACTCCAAGAATTTAACTAAGCACAATTGTAAGTCGCTCTGGATAAGGGCGTCTGCTAAATGCCGTAAATGTAAATGTAAATGTAAATGTAATATGGTTCCATTAATCACTGATAAAGAATCAGAAAATAAATAAAAATAAATGTATTATGAGTTAAATAAATAAATAAATAAATAAATAAAACCACATTCTCAAATAGTTATAAATGTTTTTTTTCTGTTGGAACAGCATTAATGTGTTCATACTGCATGTGTAAAAGTCTTCACTTTTTAATTTTCTACATGTCATTTACTTTTAATATCTTGTGCTCTTTCCTCTGTCAGATTTCTCCCTACAGCGGAATACCTTCCACCACCACCACCACCACCACCTCCTCACGCTCTTCACACTCCTAATGGGGAAAATATGTTAATTATGCTTAAGCACAGCTTCATCTGTGTTCCATGAAGCTTTGACAGGTGTATATTAGTGGAGAATGTGATGCCTGGGGACTTCGTCTAAGAGTCATTAAAAGAAAATCAGCCATGGAGCAGAGCACAGTGATCAGTAGTGATAAAGGAGGTACTAGCTGTGTCTCACACTGCATCATGCACTGGGTTCTTTTTACTGTATACAGTCAGCTTGACTATCTAGTACCTCATTCTTTAATTCAGTGAGCATCCTGTAAACACATTCAGTACAGTCTGTCTAACTCACATAGAGTCTTATCCAGGGTCTGTTCCCACTTTAAGCCCTAGACTCGCCATGACCCATGGGGCCTGAAATAAAGGTCCAGTTCAATATATGCAAAGGCAAAGGTGAAGGAAGCAGTGGCGTCTTGAGATTGTTCATCTGCCCTGTATCAGGGATCTGTTCGTCTCAGAACAAGCATGTGTTAGCCTTCACCCTGTTCCATGCTAGGAGTTAGCTACGTGAATAGAGGGTGAGAAGAAATGTATAGTACAGTGGAAGTTCAGATTAGAAGTCTGATGCTATTGGCAGTTATAACAATAGCCTAGTAATGATGATAGGCCTACCTACCGCCACTGATTATATTAATAATAATAATAATAATTATAATACTGTGGACCTAAAAATAGTCTGTCTATCTATCTATCTATCTATCTATGCAAGGTGGTGTACTGGGGAGGGGGGGTTAAGCGGGGTTGGCGCCAGGAGGAAGGGGGGCCCCAATTGCAATGAACCAGCTTTGGTGGGGCCCAGCTTGCAAAAGGTTGAGAACCGCTGGTATAGTACATTAATACATAATACAAAAAATATCATCCCTTATTTACCAATATGAACTAAATGCTAGTTATGGGCTGGGGTTAATTCTGGGCTGATGCTGATTCAGGGTTGGTGCTGGTTCTTCTCTGGTGCTAGTTCTGGACGAATCCTAGCACCAGTACCCTAGCTCTGGCAATGTCCAGCCCCTGACATAAGCAGTTCTTAGTTCCAGACTAGCGAAATGTTTCTGCTGCTCTGAAACCTGTTTTTTTTTTTTCAGACGGAGAACTGGTTTGATCTTTGAAGAACTGGTAAGAACTGAAGCCCTGGAACTGCCTCAGTAGAAAAGTAACCTGGTAATGAGGTTCATCAAGAACCGTTGTTATAGGTCACCAAGGGGTCACATAAAGTTGATTTACTGCTGAAATTTCCAAAGAATCAATATAAATGCAGTTGAGGTTTAGTCTAAACACTCAGGAACACCTTCCGAGTCAGGAATTTAAGTCATTACGCCATATCTAAAATATAGAGCAGTAGTTACTCTATTCAAAACATCTTCTGTTATATTCAGATTGTTGTAGCTAGTCCAGTGTTTACACTAGCAAGCAACAAAGTGTTCATTTTCAGGATTAAAGCAGTTTAAACCCAAACAAATTCCTTGGATCTGTCCTAAAGCCTGGGATTTCCTTAGGTTCCCACTTTGGTTTTTATTCCAACCCAATCATATATGGTAGTTGGCTAGTTGGTTTGCAAATGCGAATGTTGTTAGAACTAGTAAACCAAACAACTTTCAAACTGATTGATCTTTTTTTTTTTTTTTATTTGTCCCTAAATTGTAAGTTTTATACCGTGGTAGCACAGTGGTGTGTGTGATACATTGCTCCAGAGAGGGGTGCGGTACTTGCTATGGTCTCTATCCTTGAGCAGTTTAGTGTGTTCTTCTGTGTCTGCATGGGCTTTTGTCAGGTGCCCCCAGTTTCCTTCCACCTCCTGAAAACCCACATGGTGAATAAAGCAAAGTGACCTTTGCATTTAAGCCATACTGGTTGAAACACACACCAGTGAACATTAGGGGGCAGTGAACACACTTGCCCGGAGCGGGGAGAAGTTACCATGCTCAAGGGCACCTCAGTCGTGTCTTGCCCTGTGTGTCTCTTCCAGTCACGAGACCGGGTTCCCTAATCACTATGTGTAGTACTCTGAGACGGATTGACGTCCACTCTGGGGGTCTTCCTCCCAACACACTGCTGCTGCATTTCTAATATAATTGTAAAACTTTCCATGACTACAAGGTCATTCCTGCAGGTCGCAGGAATCATGAAGTGGAACTATCTCATCTCGGACAGGTATCGTTTCTGATTTTATAGATTTACTGCAGATTCTCAGCGTGAATTCTGAGAGAACAGTGACCTTGAAAGCTCCTGCAGTCCATTGATTTGTTTAGCTGGATAAAGCTGACAGCTCCTCGTTAACCGACACTTCCAACTGAGGGAGAACGAGAGAGAGACAGACAGACAGACAAATAGAGAGAGAGGGAGAATCAATGTATTGGATGGATGAGAGCTGCTGAGCTCATTCTGTATGAGAAACTCTGAATAGATGTGTGTGTGTGTGTGTGTGTGTGTGTGTGTGTGTTGTAAAACCCACAGTTCTTTTGTGCAAGAACACAAAGATAAAAGGATGAGTGGACAGATAGACACAAGCTCTAACAGCCAATTAAACTTTAAACACATCCAGTCATTGATATATTTATCACCTCTAACCTTAAAGTTGCCTTTTCAACCCTACAGGACAGTTCTGTGTGTTCCCAGCAGGAGGCAGTGTTGTCACTATAATCTTAAATCACGAATCTCTCTCTCTCTCGCTCTTTCTCTCTCTCCAGTTTGGTTGAATATTCACCCATTCTGGCCCCTGATTCCTGGTCCAAGAAGACAGGAGTGGTTCTGCTCTTGCAATTCATCCACCTTTAAGGTCCAGAATGTCAATGCTTTTCTGTTCACTATGGTTGTAAAGAGTGATTACTGGAGCTCAATACTTCACCAAATAGTAATTATGTATTTCTGTCAACAGTGATCATTTCTAGTTTTTCCACCATGTCTTATAATGTTCTGAATTTCTATCATTACCATCGAATTCTGATTCTACAACATTATGGGGCACAATGTACATCATAAGGAACAGTCTCCCAGTTCCACCACCAAGTCATACTAGTACTCCTGGTTACCCATAGCACTACTTGAAACAGGATCTTATTAATCATTGGTTGGACCAATCCTAGCACAGGTTCAGATTTGGTGGTTCAACTAGCAATCATAAGAACTGTTTGCTTTTTGATGTGATATTGAACATGATATTTTCACTAAAGCAGTCTTTGATGTTTTTATTTATTTTGTAAAATAAATATTTTAAGCAAATTTCAAAGTTTTATTACAAGTTGTCAGATCTGTATTAGCTTTAAGTACAGTTACTTTAGAAACTCAGTGATCTGCTATCCAGTTATGTTGACCTGAAAAAAAAAGTAACATTGAAGTCTGCATTTGTTTTTCGACATTTTTCTCAAACATGCATCACTAACAATCTTCCTTAAAAATAGAAAGCAGTCATATTCTTTTTAATAATGTGTTTAATAATTATTTTATTTGATTTTCCGATGTTCCTGTACTAACAAATAAATAAAGAAAGAAAGAAATAACTTAAAGTACCTCAAACTGGATCTACTAATCTATTATCTAATTATCGTGATGCGAAGCGACACTATATTGTTCTTCCAAATATTATTATTTATTATTATTATTATTATTATTATTATTATTATTATTATAGTTTTGCGAAGCACACTATTATTTTTTTATTATTATGCCGCCTGATTTTCGGTCAGTCCCACTTCCTACAGTTTTCGAGATATCGACACGGGACAAAGACTAGAACGTGCGGAATGTTTAGTAGAAGTGTGCCTACATACAGATTTTGGAAATTTTTATCCGTTCGTCTGCTATGCTCGTTTGTCCCCGAAAAATATTGGCCAATCAGACATCACAATTCTAGAGCTCAGCACTGCATCTGTGACGTCACAGAAGGTCTCGTCCAATCAGACGCGCTGTAGCATGGCAACCGCACTATGTCACGGAAGAGCGACGTCTGATTGGCACAGAGCGCAACACTCTCGCAGTTTCTTCAGGAACCGCACTCTCTAGTTATAGCAATGAGAAGCAACACTATATTGTTCTTCCATTGCAGATATTCAGTCACGCCCTTCTCCTACAGTTTTCAAGATATTGACACGGGACAAAGACTAGAATGTGCAGAATGTTTAGGAGAAGTGTGTTTACATACAGATTTTGGAAATTTTCATCAGTTTGTCCGATAAGCTCATTTTTCCCGGGAAAATATCGGCCAATCAGACATCGTGTTACGTGATGTCGACCAATCAGGCGTTGACCTTCTGTGATGTCACAGATAGTCCTGCAGTGCTGAGCTCTAGGATTGTGACATCACAATGAAACCAAACACCCCTCCAATGTTTGGCCATTACCTTGGTAATAGCTATCAACCAAAGCTACTGTTTGGCCGTTACCATGGCAACGGCCATCAACAGAAGGCACTGCTTGGCTATTACAATGGTAACGGCCATCAACAAAAACCACTGTTTGCCTGTTACCATGGTAACAGCTATTAACAAAAGCCACTGTTTGGCTAATGGTAACCGCGCCAAAACTGTGATGTCACAGAAGGGCAACATCTTGTCCAGTAAGACGAGCTATAGCTTTGATGTCACAGAAGGGCAACGTCTGATCGGCACAGAGTGCAACACTCTCACATTTATTGCAGGAACCGCACTCTCTAGTTTATCTCAAATTATCCAACACCTTTACATTGTTCTTGTAAACTAAACCAGTCTAAAGTCATTGCATGTTTTCTGGAAGGGAAGCTGAGGACAACTGGTGCACATGTTGGTGCACTGGATACTTTTCTTCTTGGTGAAAGAAGTCCAAAGAAGGCTGAAATCTGATCTGTGGTACTGAATTAGAACCTGTGGCAAAGTTCCAGGTGTCCCCCAGCTTTTCCTCACCTTCCTTCTCTGATGGATTATAAAAAAAATGAAAATGCTGCCTAGTGAGACATATTGTTCTGACCAGATATCAAAGAAGCTTAGTGTGGTTCCTCAGCCACAAGAACATTCAGTGTGTGTTTTCAATTTAGTATTAATGAGAAACTTCAGCTTTGTGTTTGCATTGTCCATGTTGAAGATTTAAAATGGATAGGTTCTGGCGATCACATGAGTAATTAAACCATTTAGTATATGTTGGACTGTAATGGATGTGGAGCAGGTCTCATTGTGGGGAGGATTTTCACCCAATATCAGGTATAAATGTGTACGACAGATGTGGCCAGTGTGGCATCTGGTGTGAGCCACATGGTCTACTCTCTTTTCCTGTTAAACTCTTGGATGAATGGGACATATTTCACACAGTATGTTTTCAGGCCACTTCATTTGTTCTGTCAGGAGACTGATATAGGAAATAATCAGGGGTTTTTATATCCATCAATGCAGTCCAATGCAGTTGGTCAGCCTTCTCATTGCCAATAATCCCACAGTGGCCTAGAATGCCTGGAACGTCAGAGTTGCATTTGGTGAGATCTGGTATTTCTATTAGGATATAGTTTGTAATTGAGTGATGGAAAGCGCTTGCAGTTCTTGTAAACAGGATTTACAAGCTCTCTGCATATCAATGCTTGGGTACACTGAGTAGTCAGCTAGGTTCAGAGCCAATAAGAGGACAGTTTGTAACGTGTAGCAAAACTGAGCAGTTTTACAAAGCAAGCCACTGAGATGGAGAAATGATATAAAACGATCTGTGATTTTTTTTCTTCCCTTAATGTCTCATCTATTATCAGGTTATTAGACCTCAGAGACTTAATCACAGACCATAGAAATGACTGATTTAAGTCTCTTATGAACAGACTTGTCCACTGAACATTATATTTCCTAAACCAAGTCAAAAATATACATTTCAACTGGACCATGGACAGTATTAACCACTTCTATCATCAGAACATCACCTGGAGGGCAGCACAGTCTGGAGGTTTCTCTGGTCAAATGCACCAATTAAAGCTGTAAATTAACACATAAGTATGTTTAGTACAATTGGTTGAGGAACCAGCCTTGGGACCAGAAGATCCTGTTTGATTCCAGCACCCAACAAGATTCAACTAACGTGCCCTCGAGCAAGGCACCTAACCCTGGACTGCTCCCCGGGTGCTACAGATGGGGCTGCCCATCTTTTTAAGCATGTGTTTTTACTGCACAGTCAAACATGGAGGTCAATTCCACTACACAGGTTCATTTTCACTATTCTCAAGCACACGTTTACTGATCCACTGGTCCTTTTAGGGATTTTAGATTTGTGATGTGTTTAAGCCATCAACTGCCCCCACTAGAGATACAAACATTAACTACAATGAAATGAATGGACCAAGAATGTACTAATAGAATACTTTACTAGTATAGTAAATGATCTGTTATACTCACCTAGGACCACAGAGATCTCAGCCTATTCAACTTTGTTCCTTTGTTAAAGGATTTAATGTGAACTGAAGTGACAGAAGAGCATATGCAAAGTATTTAACAATACCACCGATGCATGTCATTGGTTGAGTCCACTGTTATAGCAATTTTATTTATTTATTGTTATTATTATTATTATTCTGTTATGAAGGTTGTAGTAGTAATGGATGGTTATAACAGAACGGTATGGAATCAGATTATTTGCTTTACTACCTGTGACCTCGTGATAGAGTTTAAAGGACATATGATGGGGCTTTTGGGGGTGGAGCTTGGTAAAACACACTGCTCAATTTTCTTTAAACCAATTATGTTCAATTAAATGACTAGGACTATTCCAATGTACTTTTCATTCATCATAATAAAAGTTTATTTTCAACGGAACGGGAAGAGTGTGCATTAATCAAGCCAGGCTTCGGGGTTTATAAGGCATGGACATGGAAGACATGGTGAAATCATCCACAGTCTGAATATAAAGCAGCTTTAATTGTTTGGAGCTCTTAAGATAATAGAGTAATAGCATTACAGGAGGTAGAAGTAAGATTTGGATTTTCATGTATGACAATATCAGGGGTGTAGCATGACTACGAACATTTCTGGCAAAACCTCAAACCTATGACGGCAGTGTGGCTGCAAAAAAAAAAAAAAAGACTCTGGGTAAACATGAGCAGCCAGTCATGTGATCATGTCAATCATGTGCATCATTGCCTCAATTAACATCGGAATCTAATGCAGGGGCCTCAACAAACATCAGCATGACGACCGGGCAACATTTCCTTCTAAGATATGGGGATGGGGCTACCAATTATTAGACTGGTGTACTTTAGTGTACTTTATCCAAGATTCTTTATTGTTACTATACCACGTACAGTACAGTGAAATGCTTACTGGTGCCATCACATACAGACCCTGAAAACAGACCCTGAGAGACCCGGGTTCGATTCCCGGTCTGGGCAGCCAGTCTGTGCTACACCAATAAGCGTCCTTGGGCAAGACTCCTAACACTATGTTGGCCTACCTGTAATACCAATAACCTTGTAAGTCGCTCTGGATAAGAGCGTCTGCCAAATGCCGTAAAAATGCAAAAAAAAAAAAAAAAAATGCAAAAATGTATGATATCCTTCTAAAACCATGAATGGTTTCCTCGAGGGCAGATGAACAGTTAAAGGTCATCAGTCTTTCCACACACACTCACACACTGTGGGATTACACCATTAAGTTTAAAAAGCAATACAATGAAAATAAAAACACACAGTACCACTAATAATTCAAAAGCAAACTAAGTGGATAAAACTTTATTTCTTCCCCCGATGAGGACATAGAGGACACCGAGGCAAACGCACTGTACACCTCAGAGAGCACAGAGCAGATGTGTGTGTGTTTGCCCAGGCAGTCTCTTTGCCTCTCTCCGTTGCTGCTCGTCTCCCCGGTGTGCTGTAATTAACGCCACGTTTATGAGACAGGAATTAAAAGAAGGAGCTCTCGGCAGAAGGTTCCCTCCCTCCTGGATGATTACCATCACTCGCTGTCACGATAACAACCCTCTCGATCCCTGTGAGCTCACACACACAGTTAACTAAACCCCTGCGCATCATCATCAGGTACACATCCACTCATCCACTCCACAGCCCTAAAGCATGCTTTTTATTCCTCAACCCCCCGGCTCGCTCGTAGCCATCAGACGCGTAGAAGATTATTGTGGGTGATATCGACTAGCTGGTGGATCATACGGAGTCTCGGTGGCTGTCGAGTCACAGATGGCATCACTATAAATAAATCCGGCATGAGCCAAAGAAGATTATGGATTACAAGAACATTTCAATGGAAGACTACAGGGATTACAGACTAAGCTCTTTTGTAAGAGTTTATTCTTCTTATTTCAGAAACATTTGCTAACTGATATCTGGAGAGAAGACGACTTTATTTAAAACACGTTAGTGACAGTTTAACACTGACAGACTCAACTGTTCTGCCCCTGCATGGTTAGCATTAGCGTTAGCCTGGCTGAGAGAAAGTTGCTCAGCAGCACAGCTGTGCATCACAGTTAACATGGCAACTGTTGTCTAATGTAGTAACATAGTCATGTACAGCAGATATAACGTAGATATTTACAGTTAACAGCTAACGCACAACGCTAATGTAGCCTCTTACTGATAACGTACCCACGTACGGCAAATGTAGCCACTTACAGCTAACTTAGCAAACTACAGGCAATGTACCTATTTACAGCTAACATAGATAAGTTAGCAGTGCAGTACAGTGACGTCTCATCCAATCAGACGCGCTGTAGCTGTGACGTCACAGAAGGTTGACATCTGATTAATCGACGTCGCATAACGTGATGTCTGATTGGACGATATTTTTCACAGAAAAATGAGCGTAGTGGACGAA
>JAOVVF010032583.1:0-10139 GCA_028565595.1 Duopalatinus emarginatus | reverse complement strand
TTGTGCAGTGCACCACTAATAGTTGTCCTGTGGACAGATTCCCCCACCTGAGCTGCGGATCTCTGCATTTCGTCCAGACTCACCATGGGCCTCTTGGCTGCATCTCTGATCAGTGCTCTCCTTGTTCGGACTGTAAGTTTAGGTGGACGACCTTTGTCCTGGTAGGTTTACAGTTGTGCCATACTCTTTCCATTTCCGGATAATGGATAGAACAGTGCTCTGTGAGATGTTCAAACTTGTGAAAATTTTTTTATAGCCTAAGCCTGCTTTAAACTTCTCCACAACCTTATTCCTGACCTGTCTGGTGTATTCTTTGGATTCATGATGCTGTTTACTCCCTAATATTCTCTTAACCAACCTCTGAGGCCGTCACGGAGCAGCTGTATTTGTACTGGGATTAGATTACACACAGGTGGACTCTTTTTAGTCATTAGCAGTCATCAGACAACTTCTGAATGCAATTGGTTGCACTCAGAGAAAAGGGGGGTAAATACTTTTGCACACTGCACTTTTCAGTTTTTTATTTGTAAAATAGGTTTTAAATCATATATAATTTTCTTCCCACTTCACAATTGTATAGCACTTTGTGTTGGTCTTTCACATTAAATTCCAATGAAATATATTTATGTTTGTCGCTGTAATGTGAGAAAATATGGAAAAGTTCAAGGGGTATGAATACTTTTCCAAGCCACTGTATATTCCTAAAAACCGGCACAAATTATTCTTTCAAATTTATTAACTGTATTACTGGAATGTAAATGTAAAGGTTTAAAGTATGTTAATGAAAGAAAGAAAATCTTAACATTCTTAAAATAAGAGAGAGCATCAATCATTATGATTCAAGAGACCAGTTTGTCAGAATTTGAACACTTAAAACTCAAGAACGACTGTGTGGGAGGACCGAGACAGTGTATTGTGTGTCTTGCAATTCTAATCCAAAGTAAAGAGGCGTGGCTATATAATCTGTGTATCATTCGTTCTTTTTTTATTCAATTGAAAACCCAAAACAGAAAATAATAAAATAAACTTAGCTTATCTTGTTATATGTTTATAAATCCAACACCAAAAAACAAATAACAGTTTGTGTTTTTTACTTTTGATTTACTCTCCAATCAAAAACACAAAATGGAACAACAGTCCACGGGCCAAACTTGATTTTGATATTTAACTTGGCCGATTGGTGTGAACAGGTGTTTTGGAGAATTTAGTTCCCCCGTTTAATGCGCATGTGCAAAAATCGTGATGTTTTTTTCTGTCGCTGTGTTGGGCATTGATTTATTTGGAACAAGTTTATAGTGGTCTGTTCATTTCATGTTCTATGTTGGGTAGTTTGTAATTAACTAGAACCTGCGAGTGTGTTGCTCTCTGTGCCGTTGTGTGTGTGTGTGTGTGTGTGTGTGGGTGGGTGGGGGGTGCACTTGTGTGTGTGTGTGTGTGTGTGTGTGTGTGTGTGTGTGTCTTCGTTTTTATGTGTTCATGCATGTGTATGAGTGTGTGTGTGTGCGTGCAGTTTTAAAAAAAAGACATGCCATTCAACTGGATGGGAATTCTTTTCATGGAAAAACAACTAACTGAAGGATGGAATCAGACACTCCATAGCTGTGAAAATTGAGAGAGTCACTTTCAACTGTCTTAATACAGACAGTAATTTAACTTTGAGCAGAAAGTCCTGTTTATATTGTGTATTAAAGTTAAGGTATATATTGAGGAAATAAACATATAGATCACATCTAGCATATGCACAAAAGATTTATTTGGAGTAATTGTACAATAGATGCAATACTTTAAACTTAAATATTCATTACACTGGGTCTTACACTTTTAAAATACCTACATAAAAACTGAATACATGAACTGCAGGCTAAGTGCCTCCATGTCACACTCCATGCAGAAGTTTGTGTAAAAGGAGCTCCGAAAAAAGTATTAAGTGCAGTTTCATTAGCTGTAAGGCATAATCATCAACATTAAAGGAAATAATAAACTTAAACTGACAGTAAATGAGAGAAAAGCCAGATCTAGACCAGCACTTCTCGTTTAAGAATTCTAATAAATGAGACCCAGTCTTAATTTAAAGAAAACACATAAAATCATAATCACTGTAATACTGGTCAGAGAAATCTATCAGATCTTTCCACCAAATTGATTAGCACTAGCAAGCATGTCATAACAATCAGCATTGTGTCTAAACTTAAAACAATACAGTTTTTAAAAATTTACAAAAAAAGTCTAAACATCAGACTGTTAACATCAGTCTGTTTTCTTTTGGGATGTGTTAACTTTTACTTCCAGTGTTGTCATTCTAAACAAGAGAAGAGTAATAATGACACACTAAAATAATATATATACTCACACATTCTTGATGATAGTATACACGTACTATCGTTACACGTTTCATGTCTTCCATCTCAGATGTATTTTTTTTCAAGACTGTAATCCTTTACAATTTGTTTAAGATGCTCACTTACTCATGCTTTGACTTGGTTATGTACGACAACATGTACATTATACAGCTGTATGCATCCAAGTCATACTGAATGTCCATGTTGGCATTCCAGGCTCTTAGCAAGTGTGGGTTGTAACAGTTAATCCAACAGTCTTTGGGCCCACATTTCATCAAAAATACAGATGCAAGGTGAGACCTAAATTCTGTGTAGGTCATATTGCACTGTGAAATGACATAATCTGTGGTTTCAAACAAAGATTTTGGATCATTTAACAAATCCCACACTTTCTTCAGTTTTTCTTTTGCTTGCACTTTGGAATCTGGGTCATCAGGATTCTTTTTCCTTGGTCTTGTTATGAAAATGGACCTCACTGGAGGCTTGGAAAATCCAAAGTGACAATGTTCATTACCTTTCTTGCAGGATTTTGTGTGTTTTCCACTGTGGGACTGCACCTGCTGCACAATCTTATGCAGTTTATGATCCACCTGTTCATTTGGCAGCACACATGATATGTATTCTGGAACATCTTTTATCCAGAAAAGGCAGTGGATATGTGCTGACCCTCTTGCCTGGAATTCTACCCTGTAAAACATGTGAACTACTTCACCTATGGTTTGAGCTGGTGAGAAAATTAAGTCTCTTATTAGAGCCTCCACTCGTTTTTCAAACATCCTAATGACTGTGACAGTATTACTTCTGACTTACTTCACATTTGCTGACCCAGTCCATATTAGCAAAGTCTACAGTTTGACCCTGTTGGCTTTGGATAGCTGATATTATCTCAGGCCACCTTGTTTCAGCTGCACTGAGTGTGCGGAAAAACGTAGGGATTCCCAACTGTTGCTTCACGTCTGTCTTTCAGCAATGCGTTGTTTATCCTGTGGCCGTCCTTTGTGTAGACTTTGCCTTTACACATCTCAATATACATGCTGAACATCGCACAGTGCATCTCTGTAACAAACTGGGCAAAAAAATTAGTCAGCACTTAAGATTGTCAGCACTTAAGAGCCTTGCATTGAAATATCTACTTGGAGAAATCTTTCTGGGACGATGTGGCTCATCACGAGTATTGGTGTCTGTGTTGAACTGCACTGGAAATGCCATTGACTCCAGTTGAGTCTTGGAAAAGCTGATTGGGTTATTTCCTACAGCAGGAGCAATTGAAAAGACATTGTCACCATAAGACAAAATCTCTTGGCCAACATCATCTGGCTGTAAGCATGAATCAAAAGCAATGGCATGGCATTGGCAACTTGCTGTGTTATCGTTATGACACTCTGCAGACTGAGACACCTAGACTGGGATGCCTTCGCACCTTTTTTCCCACAGTACGGCGAGACGGGTCCATTCAGCTCCAAACACGCCCACAGAATCCGGGTGGCTGCTTGCTGGCACTGGGTTGTCTCCACCCCTCACCCCTCCCCTGTTGCAAGCCTTGGCCTTCACGTTGTAATGTGTATTTATTTGCAAATGCTGCTGAGGTGGGTTTTTTCTGTTCCCACACTGTACTTTCTCTAGCAGCATTGTCTGGGTTGTCTCTTTTCCCTCCCCTCCATGTACTCTGCTTTCTGTGTTTTCCCCCATGTTCCTGTCCTGCCCCCCACCCCTGTGTATGTGTGTGGACAGGTTGACGGTCAATTAACATTTCACTGCAGGTTCTACCCAGTATGACTATGTATGTGACAAATAATCTTTGAATTGAAGATAAATAACACTTGACCTGTATCTGCATGATATTTACATTTACAGTATTTAGGACCCTAAGAGCGATGTACAAAACTGCCTAGTCATTTACTTTAAATATCTGAAGCTAGTATATAGTATCATATAGTATCAGTTACAAAATTGGCAAAATCCAAAAACCTATCAATCAACCTGGAAAGAGAACAAAACAGTAAATGCAATACTCAAACACAATAGTGTAATGTATGGAGTCCCCGGTTGCACAAGATTACATGAGGCTCTGCCACCTCTCCAGTCACTCCCAGCACACACCTGAGCCTCATTACTGCACTCATTTTTCACTATTTAAGCCTGGCGTGACAGCATATATGCGGCTTGATTAGTTGTCCTGGACCCTGTTTACCCTGTTTCGGACTCTGACCGTATGTGTACTCTGATTCTGCCCTGTGTCTTAGGATAAATTATTTTGACTCAGTAGGAACATTCTTTTCTGTTGCACATTCCTGTCTCAGACTATCTTCTGACATTCCTTTCTGCTGACTATCCTACTAACTATCTTCTCCCCTATATATATTTCATTTTGATTATCATTCTGCATGTCTTACCCATAGACTAGTCATGCATTCAATCATATTTGCTTAACTCAATCTTCTATATCTAGTGTTTGTGTGATTTGAGATTCCCTGTGCACGTGTGAAGGTGGTTGACCTGCATCTGGTCCTAAACAATAATTCACTTGTCCAGATTTCAGAACTACACTCATGAGACTAGACTCATTTCAAACATAGGTTTCCCTTTTTAACCTGCTTGTTTGTGTTTGTTATGCTGTAAGTGGCCCTTTCCTGGATATTTTTTTTGGTGTTCCTGAATCACTGTGGGCTTCCCACAAGGATGAAGTAGGCTTAGTTGACTACCCTTCATACGAGGCGAAGCTGCATCACCATAAGCCTGTATTTTGTAAACAGTACTATTTCTCCCCTGAAAAGGAGTATGGCATTTAACAATATCTCATCTTTGTTGTCCCAAGGTGTTATTGTTCCCACAGTTTTGCACTACAACACTCCAATCAATCCTGTGCCCAAGGCTGACATTAAGGGCTGGTGCTTCACCCAGGACCTGAGAAGCATAAATGACCTGGTAATTATGGTAGCGGCTCTGATGCCTGATGTACTGTATGTTCAATTATAACCACAATTCCTGTACACGCAAAAGGCGCCTGTGTGGCTACTGTAATGCTGTTATTCATGACTACTCAATACCAAAATTGCCATGCTGAGCTTCATTGACCTGGTGAACTACTGCAGACAATGGATTCCTGTCTGCTCTTATCATGACAAGGTCTTGAGACAAGACTTGAAAAGGACTGTCCAGACAAACTTGAATGGACTGAGCAGATGTATGTCTCATTTAAGACTCTGAAAATGGCCCTGTTTCCTGCTCTGGAACTGGGTCTGCCAAACTATTGGCTGCCATTTCACCTCTATGTCAGCTCCATTGCCGCAAAGTTGATTGAAAAAACTGATCAGTGTGCACTGGGGTTCAGGATACTTTGTGGGTTTCAGGATACTTTGTTGTCCTGCAGGTTAAGTGCAAAGTTTATCTGTCATGCTTTCAACCATCTCAAGCATATTCCTTACATGTTCATAGGTAATACTTCCGGTACACATAACATTTATTTACAGTCAGGGTTTGGAATGTTTCATTCTAGGGGCCCAAGTCCAAGGAACAACACGATTTGGGCGGGGCCACCTATGGAACCTGGAACAAACAATGGGAACATCATGTGGGTCTGCAATAATCAGGCTTATTTCATCTTGCCATTCGGTGTTGTCACTGTCTCAAGGAATCTGATGTTTCATACATGGGAGGGCGCTTGTACTCCAGCCTTTGTCACTTCTCGCATAGCAATCTGGGAGTGCCATACTAAGTTGAAACGCAGTCTCCCCTTTGAACATAATGTCTTTGCTGAACCATTGACCACCCCTGGGGCAAATGTTGTATGGTCATTGTATAGGTGGTGAAACACACTCAATAAAATAACCGATCTGGCTTACCAACTCTTAGTACTGGCCAATACCACATGTGAAGCTCTCTCGCTAATGGATGATGAGCTCTTTCAGCACAGACTAGCTCTCGATCTGTTGTTGGCTGCACAGAGTAAAGTTCAGAAGCACCTCCTGCTGTTTTTCTATCCCGGATTATCACAGTACTATTACAAACATACTTCAACACATATGCTCCTCCATACAGGAGCCCACTCCGGTGGTATGGTTTCAGCACCTATTCGGGTGCTTGGCTTATTACTACCTTGACCCCCATACTTGTCATTCTCATTATGTTGTGTCTCTTTGGGCCTTGCCTTATTTCATGCTTGCGATCCTTGATAAACAGACTCCTTAAATCTATAATCAACCCTTCTGATCTTCGGTTACCTGCAGAGGTAGAGGCCTTCCCTGACTTCCATTTCTATTTCTCTTCACACTCTAATGATTATGAAGTACTTAAAAGGGTAAGATGTTGGGTTAACTTATTGTGTCATAAGTGGTTCTGTGCAGGTAAGTGGCATTTTTGTTTGCACTTGTCTGCCCAGAATCAAACTTTTATGTAAACTAGGTTTCTATACTTTTTCTCAGGAGCACTCTCACATTGGTGTGTGAGCTGTTTGTTCAGTGCACCGTTATTGTTAAAGTTAAATTGAAGTGGCTGTTGGAAGTCTGTTTGACTCTGTGCACCAGTTTAATGGTTAAGGGTAAACTGTGCACCAGTTTATCGGTTCCATGAGCTGGAGTTTGGCTCATTCTTGGGAGGTGGAGAAACCAAGCCAGATGGTTATGGATGATGTGAGGATGGACTCGATCGCTGTGTAGAACTGGATCATCAGAGTCTGTGGCAGGTTGAATTTCTTGAGCTGTTTTAAAAAGAACATTCTTTGCTGTGCTTTTTTGGAGATGGAGACTGTTTTCGTCTCCGACTTCAGGTCCTTAGATATGGTGCAGCCCAGGAACTTGAGTGACTCTACAGTGGAAACTGCAGAGCCATTGATGTAGGGATGGTAGGGAGAGTGGGTTGAGTCAGAAACCCACCAGCATCTCTAAAGTCTGTTCTGTGTTTAGCAACAGGAGGTTGTTGCTGCACCAGGAGACCAGTTCTTTAACCTCCTTCCTGTAGGCAGACTCGTCACTGTTGGCTATGAGGCCCACCATCTGGAGTCATCTGCAAATTTCAGGAGATTTACAGTTGGTTCCTTGGAGACACAGTCATTGGTGTAGAGGCTGAAAGATAAGAGGTGAGAGCACACAATCCTATAGTACTCTAGTACTTAGTGTCCAGAGGTCTGAAGTGTGTTTCCCTAGCTGCACCTGCTGTCTCCTAATTGTCAGAAAATCCACAATCCACTGACACATGGAGTCTGGCACTGACAGCTGAGACAGTTTGAGTTTTAGTTTGCAGAAGCTGTGGTACAACGGTGTTAAAGGTCAAGCAAATGTCCACAGATAGAATTCTAGCATAGATTCCAGGAATGTCAAGATGCTGTAGAATCAGGAGCAGGGTCTAGTTGACCACATTGTCAACAGACCTGTTTGCTCTGTATGAGAAGGGGTCCAGTAGGGGGTATGTAATAGTTTTCAGATAGGCTAAGACTAGGCGTTGAAAGACCTTGGCCTTGACAGAGGTCAGGGCAACTGGCCTGTAGTCATAAGTCCGGTGATGGTCGGTTTCTTGGGAACTGGAATGATGGTGGAGGTGGTAGAGTAAATGGAGTGACTGAGTCAGGCCCTGACTTTTCTCACCTTCTGTCTGCTAAAGAGCCTTCGAACATCCTGCAAGTTGATGGAAAGATGATTACGGAGCAGAGGTGAGAGAGCCAGCGTGGGGGAGGATGGTGGTTGTCCGGAGTCAGAGTCAGAGTCAGACTGCAGATTGTCTTTTGGGAGGAGCATCCACCCACAGCTTGTCCAAAAGTGAACAATTTCAGTTTCCTGATCAAGTGTCCACATGATCCCGGTCTGAACAAGGATGGCTCCAGTTTCCAGATTGATAAAGCAGATGTGTCTTCAGTCACACATACAGCAAGTGACTGATGGCACACATGGAAAGACTAGCAAGGAGACAGTTGCAGTAGTGCAGTCTTGAGATGACAAGAGACTGGACTAGTACCTGTGTGGCCTCCCTTAAAAGAAATGGTTGATTTTAACAAAGGTTGTGAAGGAGAAAACTTGCATGACTGGGCCAGGTTGGCAACACGAACATCAAAGGAGAGCTGGTTGTCAACAAATACTCCAAGACTACATACCTCTTTAGTTGGATTGATCAGAGTGTTCTCAAATGAAACTGAAAGATCATGATGACAACCAGTTACTTCTGGGATATACTCCAGACCTGTCTTTCTAGGGTTAAGCTTGAGGTTGTGGGCAGCCATCCACAAAGCAATGTCTGCTAGAGACCTGAGTACCAGAAGGATGAAAGAGGATGAGTTGGGTATCACCAGCACAACAGTGGAAGGAGAAGCAGTGAGAAGAGATGGATATGGATATGGAGTGGATATGGAGCCCCTTCATGTTACCTGATAGAAGCACTCCTCCAGGTAGGACTTAAGGATTTTTAAGAGAAAAGAAAAGGAGAAATACCGGTCTGTAGTTGTTGATGTTGGTATTGTCAAGACTGGTCTTCTTTAGGATGGGAATCACTCTAATAACTGTGAATGAAGCTGGTACGTTTCCTAATGATGAAGAGGGGTTAATGATTAAGCAGGTGAAGGGTAGAGCTCTCTAAAACAAAGACTTTCCTGCAGTAACTTCCTCAATGAATTTGGCAAGGAGAATTTGGTTGGTTGAGATCAGGAGGCTCAGATAAAAGTCTGCACTCAATACTTTATAATGAGAAAGTGAAAACAGATTTTTTTTTGCAAATTCATTAATAAGAATAAAAGACAACAATTGTGCATGGACATAGTCAGACCCCCTGCTATGACTCTTGAAATAATTGGAGCACTGGTAGTAAATTCAGTAGATGTACATGATTTGAATCCATATATAATTCATCCAAAACCAAAAACTGAAAAATAACATTTTGTTTGTTATTTTGTTATTTGTTTATGAATCAGATACCAAAAAACAAATAACAGTTTGTGTTTTATACTTTTGATTGTATGCTCCAGTCAAAAAAACAAAATGAAAAAAAAAAATGGTGTGAATGGATGTTTCAGAGAAATCTGTTCCCCTGATTCCTCTTTAATGGGTGCAAAGGTCATAACCTTTTTACTGTCTCTGTGTTGAGCATTGGTTTATTTGGAATATGTGTAAGTTTGTAACGGTCTTTTCTTTTCACATTTCTGCTGTATGTTAGGTAGTTTGTAATTGCATACACACTTTAAAGTATTGACTGAACTATTGTCAGAGGTTTTATTGCTCAATCGCAAGTCTGATTTGTTTTTACACTGCTGTCTTCAACTGAGGTCACGCTATCTACACTAGGGTTTCTAGTGCGCATCTAAACCATTTTATTCTGGTCCGCATTTAGTACCGTTTGAAAATAGAGAAGAAATAAGTTTTACATCTCAATAAACATAAACTACAGAGATCTAATGCACAAAATGTATCAGAAATAAAATATATATTATAATCTGTATGGGTGGAGTCTAAAACCTCTGACAGTCTCAATTCTCAATTGAATATGAAAAAAAAAACAAAAGACTCACGGATTGATTTGGACACATTACTGTCTATATAAGGTCTCATAGCTGACAGTGCATATCAGAGTAAAACTCAAGCCATGAGGATGAAAGGGACTTCCTGTAGAGGTTAGAAACAGGATTTTGTGGAGGCACAGATCTTTTTTAACTTGTCTTTAAGAAAGACAAGAGGACAAGAGGACACACTATTTAACCTTCCTCTAGTGTTAGGGTCGTGACCAACCCGTTTGTAGGTTTCAAATTCATAAAAATACTAAATAAATTTGTTTATTGCATCAAGACTTTTTGACTTTGTCAGGAACTTCTATTTAAACAAAACA
>JAOVVF010032582.1:0-10139 GCA_028565595.1 Duopalatinus emarginatus | reverse complement strand
CTGTCTCAGACCTGAACTGTCCTATACCTGAACTGTCTCAGACCTGAACTGTCTCAGACCTGAACTGTCCTATACCTGAACTGTCCTATACCTGAACTTTCTCAGACCTGAACTGTCTCAGACCTGAACTGTCTCAGACCTGAACTGTCCTATACCTGAACTGTCTCAGACCTGAACTGTCTCAGACCTGAGCTGTCCTATACCTGAACTGTCTCAGACCTGAACTGTCTCAGACCTGAACTGTCTCAGACCTGAACTGTCCTATACCTGAACTGTCCTATACCTGAACTGTCCCAGACCTGAACTGTCTCAGACCTGAACTGTCCTATACCTGAGGTGTCACAGACCTGATCTGTTATAGACCTGATCTGTTATAGACCTGAGATGTCTTATACCATACCTGTCTTATACCTGAGCTGTCTTATACCTGAGCTGTCTTAGACCTGAGATGTCTTATACCTGAGATGTCTTATACCTGAGCTGTCTTATACCAGAACTGTCACAGACCTGAGCTGTCTTATACCTGAGATGTCTTAGACCTGAAATATCTTATACTGAGATGGTTTATACCTGAGGTTTGTCAGACGAAGTGTCAGAAGATATTTTATCCCTGTGATTTCTTATACCTGTGTGTCTGTTGAGTACTGTCAGTGTGTATGTCAGTGTGTGTCTGTTGGGTACTGTCAGTGTGTATGTCAGTGTGTGTCTGTTGGGTACTGTCAGTGTGTCCGTCAGTGTGTGTCTGTTGGGTACTGTCAGTGTGTCCGTCAGTGTGTGTCTGATAGGTACTGTCAGTGTGTCCGTCAGTGTGTGTGTCTGTTGGGTACTGTCAGTGTGTCCGTCAGTGTGTGTCTGATAGGTACTGTCAGTGTGTCCGTCAGTGTGTGTGTCTGTTGGGTACTGTCAGTGTGTCAGTCAGTGTGTGTGTCTGTTAGGTACTGTCAGTGTGTGTCTGTTAGTGTGTGTCTGTAAGGTATTGTCAGTGTGTGTCTGTCAGTGTGTGTCTGTTTTGTACTGTCAGTGTGTCTGTCAGTATGTGTCTGTTAGGTGCTGTCAGTGTGTTTCTTTGGTACTGTCAGTGTGTGTCTGTTAGGAACTGTCAGTGTGTGTCTCTTAGGTCCGGTGAGTGTGTGTCCGAGAGTGTGTGTCTGTTAGGTACAGTCAGTGGCTGCTCAAACATCTAATGTAAAGTCATTCCTGCTGGTGATTAAATGTACTATGTGCATAAGATTAAAGTGTATATATTTTGTTTGTTGTACTTTTTGAGAGACATTTACTGACTGCGTCACTGTTAAGTAGCAGTAGTGTGTTTTGGTGTGTTACTGTAGTCATACTGGAGTCACATGTTCGGTGAACAGATGAAAGCGAATAAGCTCTTTTTTTACATCCTTGTGGAGTATAAAATAAAAGTCTCAGCACATGAATTAGAATATGGGCAAAGAAAATAAAATATATACAGGTGTGTCTCAGTAAATTAGAATACAATGGAAACGTTTTTATTTCAGTTATTTCATTCAAAAAGTCATATATTAGAGAGTGATATATCTTTCTTTGTAGTATCTCAGAAAATTAGAATATCACATTAATGTAAAGTATGTACAGTTTATACACTCGATACTCAGTCAGGGTTTCTTTCACATGAATTACTGTATCAGTGTGGTGCAGCATGGAGACGGTCAGTCTGTGGCACTGCTGAGGTTTTATTAAAGCCCAGGTTTCTTTAATAGCGGCTTTCATTCGGTCTGCATTGTTGAGTCTGGTGTCTCTCATCTTCCTCTTGACAAAACTCCACAGATTCTCTATAGGGTTTAGGTCAGGTGAGTTTACTGTCCAATAAACCATAGTGATCCTGTGGTTATTAAACCAGGTACTTTTGGCAGTGAGAGCGGGTGCCAAGTCCTTCTGGAAAATGAAATCAGCATCTCCATAAAGTCTTGTGATCAGAGAGTGTCCTGAACATCCTCTACCTTGCCTTGTGAGACACAGCCATGTGGTGTATTAAGCAGAGGCTGAATGATGGGTTTTCCCATAGAGTACAGTGTGGATTTGCTTGTAGTCATAATCCATATTGACTGTAATGAATTTCAGACAAACCTGGAATAAGTCCCAACTCGCATGTTTTCAAATGGTTCTTATCGAAACCAATCTTAACGCATTACTTCATAAACACAATCAGGTCCATAAATATTCAGACAGCGACTAAGTTGTGGTTATTTTAGCTGTCTACCACAATATATATGATTAGAAATAATACAGGAGTTAATAAAAGTGCAAACTTTGAGCTTTAATTTCAGCAAACGTATATCGACCCAAATCAGGTCAATACTGTAGGAGTAACAGCACCTTTTAGATACAGCTGCTGAGCTTTTCCATGACCCCCAATAAAAAGACTGACTTAATAAAAGTTAAGAATAATTCCAATAGTTTGAATAGTTCCAATAATTCTCAAATAGTTCCAAAAATTCTCAAATTGCAACAAAATGTTAAATACTGTAGATAATTTGTGGACTGAATTAAAAATGCTCACAACCCAGACCGAATTACTCCAGTTCTGTCAGGTAGAAGGAGCGAAATATTCCATGGGATGAAGTATTGTGAGAAGGTTTATGGAAGGCTACCATTAAAGTTTAATTCAGATAAAGAACGCAATGGCAGCCAATACTATTGGCAACTAAATTGGTCGCGTTTCTCTGAATCGTTAGACAGAATGTACAAATTAAACTGAACAGAAGTGAGTAGTGTCTTACTGCTGTGAGTGGTTAGTTTGTATCCACTCTGTATTCTGCTCTTCAAGTCGTCTGTGGTGGTTTGTGATACCATCAGCGCTGTGCTCTGGAGGTTGGTTATTAACTGCTGTTGTTTTCCTGTTTGATAAGTGCTGGTGTTACACCAGTGGTTACTGTCATTACAAATGTTGTATTTGTTCTGCTTAATGCACGTATAACGATAAAGTCTTCCTCTTTTCTCAGCATCACAATGACTTGCTTTTCTCTCGGCTCTTTGTGGTGTTTCATCCGTTTTATCAAGAAATGCAGTCTTAACAGGCAAAACCCAAAGTAAACACATTCTAGTAGAGATATTCATTGTATAAACATGCAACAGGACACACAAAAACAATGGATCAGTCACACGTTCCAGTACTTTTGATTATGTAAAAAATGTGAATGTTCAAACAAAAGGCATCAGTAGGTTTAACACATCTGGATGTATATGTCAGAAACTTAAAGCTAAAGCTGAAATTGGCATAAAATTGTAACGCCATCTTATATTCATCTCAAACCATAATGTCTTTAAAAACACATAAGGCCTGGGTGTTCCAATACTTTTGGAGGAGACTGGGTTTTTAATTACTAATTAAGTAATTATCATCCAGCTGTTTTCTGTAAAGTGATTCTGATTAACCTTAAATAAACATCAGCTGTTCCTTTAAAATCTGGTTTGATTTATGTTGTTTTTATTAGTATCCTAAATACAGGTACAGCTCCAAAGATATAATAAAAAAATTCCTTATTTGTTCCTAATTTAAAATAAAAAAATTGCTCTCATATATATATTTTTTATAAATGTAAAGCCACATATTTTAGCATTTATTTCTTTTTTTTCCCGTATTGTACATCCTTCTCTGTAGTTGAGCAGACAAACACAAAGTCGTAGTTAATTTGTTTATTGACATTAGTTCGGGTGTTCGTTTCTGTTAATAGATATTTGCCTACAGTTGTAGTTGTTACAGAAGTGCCGTTGAAAAAAAGAGCAAATAAACTGTGGATACAATACACAACGGGTTTTATATAATTGTAATTACTTAGTTAATATATAGACCATGGCTCAGCATTATTAGGTCTTGGGTGACTTTATGATAGCATCAGTCTTTAAGTTTGTGGGTTTTAATGTAGATGGAATAGCTGTGATTGTAACCTGTTTAAAAGTGTGGAATACAGTTACATGTGTCATGTTACAGACAGTTTTGGTTATAGCTATGGGCAGACTTATGGTACAGAGGCTCCCTGGGCTGAAACCAAATGCATAGACACAGGGTACAAATTCTCCAATCCTGAAACGAATTGAAACACAAAACATTAGCTACTATAATAGCCTGATTATGTTATTTGATAGGAGACGGGAGTGGGGGAAAATCCAACCGACAAATCTAAATCAGCCTGCAAACCCCATGGACAGTAAACAGGCAGGTCATGTGATTCTCAAACAGTAAAATGAGGACTAATCCAAAAATCAAAGTACAAGAGGTGAGAGCATGGTCCGATATACTACGTAGTAAAACCACAGGGCAAATCAAGGATTAACGTCAACAACAGGCAATTGGAAATGTGTGTGTGTGTGTGTGTGTGTGTGTGTGTGTGTTAAGAATCCCAGATACACGCATTCAGTAACCTGGCTTAGTTTAAAATAAATAAATAAGTCTCTGTGGATAATGGTGTCTGCCGAATGCTGTAAACGGAATCTGTACATTAAAATGATGTTAAAGGTGATGTTTCTCATGTCTGATTTGTCTGTATGCATGTAATAATGAGCTGCGTAATCTGATATAAAGTGTAACAGTGGGAGAAGAGGTTTGCACATTCACCTGTAATTTGTATCTATATGGTGACACTGATTTCTGTTTCTACTAAGTTGCATTAGTGTCTACGTTAGTTAACGCCAGGGGTGTAACGAAGCATCACGTCACGATGCATCGCGGTGCAAAACCGTGACGATGTGCATCGTGGAGATGGACCATATCACGTACGAAGGTGCAATCGATTAAACACACACTCCCCACTGCATGAGCAATAGGAAACACCTGTCAGTCACACGTTCCAGTACTTTTGAGTACTTTGAAAATGTGTATGTATCTGGATGTATATATGTAAAAAAAATTACGCTGAAACTGGCATGAAATTGTAATGTCATCTTATATTATTAATCTCTAATCTTAATATCTTTAAAACACAGAAGAATTGTCCTGGCTGTTCCAATACTTTTTGAGCATACTAGGTATTCAATTATTGTAAATGTGACGATGTGTATCATCAGGTGGTTGGTGTGGTACAGTGGTAACATCATTGGCTCCCATGTGAGAGACCTGGGTTTGATTCCTGATCTGGGCAGCCAGTCTGTGCTACACCAATAAGGGTCCTTGGGCAAGACTCCTAACACTACATTGGCCTCCTGTAATACCAGTAACCTTGTAAGTCGCTCTGGATAAGAGTGTCTGCCAAATGCTTTAATGTAAATGTAAATGTGTATCATGGAGACGGACGATATCACGGTTTGTGATTTGCTATCTAATGCAATTGCTTTTTAATGACCAGAGGGTCAAATCGATTAAACTCCCACTGCATGAGTGGTTAGAATCTCAGATGCTTCTGTCTGTGAATGTGGACTTGTTGATTTTTCAGTATCCTGGGACAGCAGTGAGGAAAAACATTAAGCGTGTGTGTAGGTTGAGCTAAGCTCAGTATACCTGTTTGTTTACTTTTAAATTTATACAGTTCCTAGTGTCAATAGTTTTAATTTAATTAGTTTTAATAGCAGGGAACTGCTTTTTTTATTTGTTTGTTTTAAAAAAATAAATTCAATGATTTCGCTTAATATTTAACATATTTGTTTACATTTCTTTTCATTTCAGGGGACCAACAATTGTTCTTCAAATATTTTTTTAACAATAGTGCATTTTTATATGGCTTACACAATTAAAAGTTAAAAAGAAATGTGTAATTTTTTTGTCATTAAAATTTCGTCTCAAATATCGTGAGAAAATCGAATCGAGTCGCGAGCAGAGTGCATCGTTACATCCCTAGTTAGGGCTGTAAATAGATTTATAACGTCCTGCCAAGTGTTCCTTCATGAATCATGTATTTTGCCCTGGAATTTGTATATGCACATTTTTAACTGCAACCTCTTTATTTCTTTATTTATAAAGTCTCTGGTGATTCTGGTGAAATCTTATTAACGCACTGCAGTTTCTAGCAGTGTAACAAAAAATAAAATAACGGCTGTAATACCATTTTATTGCTATCACACTGGCAGGTTTCTGCATGTGAACTGTAGAGTAACTGTAATTATTTCATTTAATATAAATAATAATTACTCTAAATGCCTTTCTTTGTAGGTGATGTGGTTCTGGAAAACCTGAGAGTGAAGGAGAATACTTTGGTAGGCAGATCTTTTGTCAATTTTAGAAATAATGTTTTAGAATTAGAATCAGATTTTTTTTGTCAATTTTAGAATTTATGTTTTAGAATTAGAATTAGATTTTTTTGTCAATTTTAGAATTAATGTTTTAGAATTAGAATTAGATTTTTTTGTCAATTTTAGAATTAATGCTTTAGAATTAGAAATAGATTTTTTTTGTCAATTTTAGAATTAATGTTTTAGAATTAGAATCAGATTTTTTTGTCAATTTTAGAATTAATGTTTTAGAATTAGATTTTTTTTTGTCAATTTTAGAATTAATGTTTTAGAATTAGAATTAGATTTTTTTTTGTCAATTTTAGAATTAGAATATTGTTTTTGTTTAAGTTTCTGTCATAATATTCATCTCTTTGGATTTTAAAAATATAAATGTTTGTAGTAATCAACAGAATGTTCAGTTTTGTGGTTTACTTACTAAATCATCTCTTGCAGAGTCTTTATCATTTTTGGTTATTTAACTCTGTCTAATACCTGGATATCCTCTCACTCTTACATGTGTATGTCATGTATCAGCTGTACTGTAAATACTTCCACACTGCATCACTTCTTCCCATTTTCTCTTTCTGCCTCTGTGTACATGCTGGATTCAGGAAGGTCCTGGAGATAACCTGTTAGTTCTTGAGTTTTTTAGCCCTCCAAAGATGTGAGACACTCCTAGATTTCTTCCCTCTTTTTCTTTTCTTTTTTTTTTTTAGCTTGTTAGTTTATGCTTTGAGATGTCGAAAGCAGTATGGAGTGAAGTTCCTTCTCTGTTTGCCTCACATCTCACCCTCTGAGATCACAAGTGCACAGCTGAGAAACGTATAAATGCATCTTAGTGAGCAACTCAACAAAGCATTCCAGGAAAATGAAGTGCTGAATGACTGAAACGTGATTATAATTGCACTGTTAATGTCATCCAAATGAGGACGGCTTCCTTTCTGAGTCTGGTTCCTCTTAAGATTTCTTCCTGTTGTCTTCTAAAGTAGTTTTCTGTAGTAATATTGACACATTTTGCAAATATAAATCATCCAAGGACTAAGGTGAAACGTCAAACTCATGCACAAGCGTCACATTTACACTCGTAAGATTCTCGTTTGTGTGAGTGAGAATTAAATTTCAATGCCCCAAGTATGTGAGTCTTGTTTCCCCTGTTCCACAACTGATCTATACCACTTCATCTGGATTTTTATTTTTTTTTGTAGCCAGTAGCACACATGTTCACGTGCTTAAAGAGGATATCCACGTGTTCGACACCACACACGTTTCAGCGTATTAATGTCACAATGCTGTTTTATTTCATTTACTGACTCAGATTGTATGTATTTATACTCTTAGTTTGTATGTGTGTCACATTCTGCATTCTCTTTTCCAGAGTGAACTGGATGTACCATTCAAAGTGAAGGCTGGGCAAATTGGTAACAACTTATTTTCATCTCATTGTCTCACATATGTTAGATTTATGACCAGACCTAATAATCAGTGTGATTTCAGGACTTGCTTTTCATTATTATTGACATTAATCGTTCATTATTTTATGAAAAAATAGTGTCATTGTTTATATGCACAGAAATGTGGGGAAGTTTCTCAATACATACTGTTTCCATACACGTGGTCATGTATTTGTTTTACATTCGATATATAATTTTTATTGATCATACAATTAATTAAGGAGCTCTTAAGCAGTCATCTATGACCAACTGCTTTACCGGGGAATACCCTTACTGAGTGGACTCAGAGGACGTATTCCCAAATCAACCTATAATTTTCAGAAAAGTTCCCAGGTGACTGTCTCAGATTTTGAGGAAATCTGCTAAAATGAACCTTATAGGCATTAATGAACACCCACAAAATCTTAGAGTGAAAAATTAATTTTAGGTACCACGCCCTCTTTTCATACTGATGATTTGCTGCTATGATCCGTGAGGGTATTTAAAGGGTCGTAAGTTCATTCGTAAACATGATACAAAGCTGATATTTGGTACTCTGGTTCAGTTTTTTCCCCAGTTTCAGAAAATGGCATCATAATAATCATCATAGTGTTAGCAGTAGCAAGTTATGAGCTGCCAATATCCAATTTTGGTGGGCGGCAAACCCCATTCTTGGATATTGACACTCGGGTCACAGGATTATCAAGAGGTCTGAACCAAAGATTATACTGGATTATTGTTATTTGGGGAGAAACTATAAGCAAATGAAGACAAGATCTCACATTTATAGCCATGTAAAAATGGTCACAAATAAATCGGCCCCCACCATACCCCCACCTACGAGTGCATAATTGACTATGTGGACAGTTACCATTATTAATGAACTTAACGCTGCTGAAAGATCCATATCTAAGCAATAATTGGTGAAAATATCATCATCTTAAGTCAACTCCTTTGTTAACTCTCTCATTCTTAAAAAGTGGACAAAACTGAGTCAGGGCACCAATTTTCAGGTTTTTATCATGTTTAGAAATGAAGATACAACCGTTTAAAAACTCTCAAGGATCAGAGCAGCAAATCACAAAAACGGGGCGTGGCACCTAAATTTAAGATTACATAACTCCTGAAATAATGGGAATTTCACCCCAAGATTTTGTGGGTATTCATTACTTACTTAAACCCATAAGGTTTATTTTGGCAAATTTTCAAGATCAAAATCTGAGATGGCCACCTGTGAGCCTTTGGTTGATTTGGCATGGAATGAGGCCTTAGTCAAATATTAACGTGTGTGTGTGTGTGGGGGGGGGTGATAAAAGAGACTTTAAGGTGGCAAACATTCCTTCATAGACTGTGATTGGATATTTGCAGACGTTGGTAGCATTTTGAGGTCACCAACTCTAAATATCTACAATTAGATCAATTAGAACCAATACATGGTTTTTGATAGGCTGTTTTCTTAAACCAGTCTCTGGACTTAAACCCTACTGTATACTTATGGTTTGGACCTGGACACTGGAGAATCCGGAGAGAGATTTTGTATTGCAGAGTGGTCTCAGATTTCTGGCTCTGACTCATCAGGCATTTTTGGAGAAGAGTCAGTCTGGCAAATAAAGGCTGCGCACTACTGTTATTAATAGAGTTCTAACACATATATAAACATTTTTATAAGTTAAATAATGCAAATTAAATCTTAGGTGTACGTAACTCTTGTGTTGTGTTTGTTTCGGCCAACACCCCCAGTGTTCCTGCTCACTTTTGACTGGATTCATTTGATTCCATCATAAATCAACAATTATACATATTATATCACTTAATGATGTATAATATCTTTTTTTTGTTAACTTTAGATCTTGTAAGTATGTTTTGATCCTGTGTTTGTTGTGTTTAGCCTGCGATTTACCTCATTCACCTGAGCTAATACCACTCGTCTTTTTAGGGAAATATTACAAATATTACTGTAATACTGTACTATTGAAACTTACCGACTATTTAGGGGTTGTCATGGAAGCCATAGAGAGTAGACATGTGCTTTTTAAAGTAGACATGTCATTTTAAACCAGGAACACCATGAGTGTATAAAAGTTCCATAAAATACACAAATGTTTGTAACAATATTTCAGATTTATTTGATGTGTTTAAATACCCTGTTAGTAAGTCATGACAAACAGATAATTTTGTTCTGCACCTTTTAAAAAAGAACCTGGTAAATTGGTTTAGATTCGACCAGAACACAACAGGAGGGTTAAAGTGATCATTAAAGTTTGTTGTGACTTTAAGCTAATTAAACACCCAAACATTTTTTTATAACCGTTTTAAAAAAAAATCTGATTTCGGTGCCAGAAATGATCTGAAGTCTTATCTGTATTAGGTTCATGTATGAGCTTTTGTTTAAATCAGTATGCCTGGTTGTGGTTAGTCATTTACATATTAGTAAGATAAGATAAGATAAAATAATCCTTTATTTGTCTGGATGAGGAAATTTGCATTGTTACGGCAGCTGGGATAAAACGTAGGGATCAAGAATACAAAAACAGAAAA
>JAOVVF010032578.1:0-10146 GCA_028565595.1 Duopalatinus emarginatus | reverse complement strand
AATTTAAAGTCAGGTTATAAGCTTTTGTTTCCACAACATGGATAAGCGACAGAACTTATGTCAGGGACTGTACATACCTCACAGTAATTATAATTTATGATGAAACTGAAGTGAGGTTTACAACATTATCACATATCAGGGACACTATCAGGAATATCTGTAGAGAAACAAGTGGCTGCTCCATTCTTTGCTCTTTTTCAACTCCCACATGACCCCCCCCCACCCCTCTCTATGTTTCAGCACCCACACACTCTATGCTGAGCATCTGTGGGCTGATTTGCATCCGATTTGGAAATCTCATATTAATATGTGCATTCACAGAGCCTGGCAGGACGCCTGCTTAGCAGGAGCTTTCCCACTGAGATGATTGAGTGAGTTAGTGTGTGTGTGTGTGTGTGTGTGTGTGTGTGTGTTAGGGATATCGTCTCTTCAGTATGCATTGGTCAGATTTTGGATGTAGGGCATATATCAGGGGAAATCGTCAAGGTCAAAGAGACATTGAATAAATCCCATTCTGTCATGTTTGGACTTTAATTACCACCAAACTGGAGCATTATTTAAAATATTTTTTTCCAAAATGAAAAAAAAGTTTGGCAAACTAAAGTCAGAGAGGAAGCATCAGACTCCCATTACTTCATGTCTATAAAAGGTTTCACAAGAACACCCCACAATGTCGACAGACTGTATAAAACAATGCAGCTCTCCACACCAGCAGAGGGCAGCATTCATTTATCATTTAAATAAACAGTATGGTGTAAAATGTGTCATTTGTGGTTTTCTTGCTTTCTGCTTTTTAGCTGTTCCCAATATTTGCAATGTTCCCGATATTTGAAATGGCATAGTACATACTACTCGCATACTAAATCTGCCTAAAAGTAGTATGTAGTATGCAGCATGCGACCAAACTGGAGCTAAAAATGCAAACTGCTTGTTAGTATTGCTGTCAATGAATTTACATTTAAGTGCAAAAAGGAAGCAGTTACAGCTGTTTTAAACAGCTATATCAGTTGTAATAACAGAAAGGTTTTGGACATTTTTTCTTGGACGAATTTAACCAGTTAGCATTTTTACCTGGTAAAAGTAACTACAATTGTGCTAAGACTGTATGCACATCTGCACATATAAGCACATTTTATTCATTTGTAAACATTATCTGCTCCTTAGTGCTTTAGTCTGTGGTTCAAGATATGCCCAATGTTGAGATAACATTTTAACACCATTATGAATCTGACAACTGATGCTTTGAACTGATGTTGATCTACAAAAACGCATCATTTTATGCAAATTAGGTACAAAAGACAAACTTTTTTTGCTATTTGGTGCACAACTGCTTATCTTTTTATGCATATGGAAATTATGAACAAAAGTAAAGTTGTCGCTCTATTTAGTGCGTTGTCGTTTGTTTAGTAGATACTTCACTGTTTCTCATCAGAACTCAATAATTCTATACAGGCCACACACATTACCAACAACAGTGTTGGTTGCCACACAACCATTAAAGATAAATTATAACTGTCATGAACTCCTTACTAGTGTGTATGTACTGCAATAAACAGGGTTGTGTTACGTAGCTTTTGATGTCCCGTATAGGATATTTTTAGATTGCAGCGATACTTCGATGTGTAACGACATTCTTGACATGCTAGATATTTTTCTGTAGTTATTTACTTTTCAGCTACTTCTATAACACCACCTGGGTGTAATGTTCAGAAAACATATTTATTATCTATATAATCTATCATTTGGGAACAGTTAAGGTATCAGACTGTAAGGGACTGTAGGACTGTAATGAACCTGAGAAAAATCCCATCGTTTTAAATTCATATTCCTCTAAAATGTAAAGAACATTAACCTGGGGCATGATTAGTAAACAGTAAAACACGGCTGTTGCTGGTCATATTTCAGGCTTCAGAGAAATCAGATCTGGACATGTCTAAGCTAATGATTGAATAATGTGTCTACATCATTAATTAGCGGAGTTACACCTCAGATCTCTGCATTATATTCACCGCCTTTTTGCTGGGTAATGAAGCAATGACCTTGTAGGACAATCACTCAGACGCGGCCTTCCTGCTACATTTACTGCGTCTTGTGTAATTGCCTTTTTAACACAGAGATGGAAGGGATCTCTTTATGGAGCTCAGTGGATTGGGTGATGTGGTGTAATTAAGAGCCCAGTAAGTCTGTGCTTTGTCCTTTCTCCATCCATGAACTTCTCTGAAGCATGGCGATGATGCACGTGAACATAAATATGCAAATGAGGAGATTAGGATTATTATTAACTAAAAGCTTTGTTCCAAACACCTTACACAAAATCTATCAGGTCTTTATCAGGCTACTGGAGTGAATGATACTGTTAGGTATGAACAGCAGCAAGAAAATATAAAAAAAATAAATAAATAAACAAATAAATAAATAAACAAACAAATAAATAAATAAATATTCAATTGTGTTTAAAGTAGCTAGCTATGTTGTTTAGCTATCTTATGATTGCTGGTCTATTGCTATGTATCATTTGTTTGTCAGCTAGCAAGCATTAAACTGACCTACAGCTTGCTGGCATTTGTTAGTTTCTGTCAGGACTACAGCAACACCCAGCAGCCACAAGGGGTCACCTGACTCCTGGCGTGCACCTAAAATGCATTTCCGGGGATTGCCCAATAGACTATTTAAGTCATGGGCTATGGCACCTTGGGAGGCATAATTAATGTTAATGTTGAATGTCATGTTCTGTTGTTTCATCTATGGATGCTAATTCACAATAACTACATTTTTTTCTGTCTCCCTGTTTCCCAGCGTTTTCTCCCTTTTGGCCTTCCATGGCAACGTTCATTCTGGGCCAGAGCAGGAGGCAACCCTTTCCACAGTGCCCAGGGATCAGTTGGGGATAAGGGTCCCTGCTTAATAGCACTTTAGTCATGTCTTGTTGGTACAGGGGATCGAAATGGCTGTGACTCCCCGATCCGTACACTTTGCCCGAGCATGCGCAATCAACATTTTATGGCACTAGTACATTGTAGCACTTGCATAACTTCAGTTTATGTTTGTAAACACAGTTTTTAAGTGCTGAACAAAACATGGAAATATGTTCTCCAATTTATTTTAATTTTTCATGTTACATCCACAAATGTAATTTTACTTTATTTACATTGCATGTCATAGACAAACTATTTATTCATTTTTATTATTTCATTTTATTAATATTGTTATTTAAGCTGTGATGCTAGCAAGTGTGCTTGAGTGAACACATCTGAAGATATTGCTTTTCATTAAGTGTTACTATAAACTGATGAAAAGTTATTGGCAGCTTGTTGTGGTGTACAAGGAATAAAATAGGCTCTTGTAAGATAGAACTTTGTAACTAGATTCTGATAGTTCATTAGTCTAATTAGAATCTATATTGTTTTGTAGGCTTGTTTCTTGTCTTGTGTTGGCACTAATTAGTTGGTTGGTTTCAGGTTAGAACTGTGTGAATTGTCGAAAGGGTGGGACCAACACTAACTGTTTAAATTAAGTGGTATTTGTTGGCAAGCTACTGGCTCCTCTTCAAACTACGCAAGAATCCATCACCAGTCATCCTGGCTAAGTATTGTCACATGTTCCACACATTATTCCTCTCTTCCTTTTCCCTACCATGTGCTCTTTAATACCTGTTCTCACTACATACCGCCCACACAAATATCGATGCCGAAAACGCAATCCCAGCAATCTCGCTTACGCTCCACTTTTGGCACATGGCCCAACTGTGGTGGCTGGTGGACTCTGGAATTGCCAATCTGCAGTAAAGAAACAGATTTCATTACTGCCCTTGCCTCGGCTCAGTCTCTCAACTTTCTTGCCCTGACTGAGACATGAATCACTCCTGGACTAGAAGTAACCCCTCTTCACTGCTCTGATCATCACTTTCTGTCCTTCTCCCTCTCTCTCCCTTCCAACTCCCTTACCCCAGCTACCACACACTCCTCCAAAACCCGTTGCAACCTTAACTCCATCTCCCCCTCTCACCTTGTCACTTCTATTACTGCTGCTCTTCTGTCTCCTGAATGTTTTTCTACTCTCCCCATGGAAATTGCAACAGATACCTTTCTTTTCTCCCTCTCTTCATCTATTGATCTTTTATGTCCCCCTTATAGTAATGTAATCATGATCTCTTGATTTCCTTTGAGAATACCATGGTCATTCTAGTTGCAGAGGTATGTAGTCTAGGAGTTGTTGTCGATGACCAACTCTCCTTCTCTGGTCATGTTGCTAACTTGGCTCGGTTATGCAGGTTTCTTCTTCACAACATTCGGAGAATTTGACCATTTCTCTCAAGGTAAGCTGCCCAGGTAATAGTCCAGTCTCTTGTCATCTCAAGACTGGATTATTGCAACTCTCTCTTGGCTGGTCTTTCCATGCGCGCCATCAGGCCCCTTCAACTGATCCAGAATGCAGCAACTCGACTCGTTTTCAACCTCCCCAAGTATAGCCATGTCACTCCCTTGCTGCGAACCCTTCACTGGCTTCCTGTGGTTAAGGCCAGGCACACACCGAGAGCTCTTCGTGCTTTACGTATGGCCCGACTTGACCCGCCATCATCCAAGGCACATGGGAGGCAAACATCCAGACTCTTCTCTGTTCTGGCATCTAGGTGGTGGAATGAACTTCCCCTTGATGTCCGTACAGCAGAGTCACTTGCTGTCTTTAAACGCCGGCTAAACACTCACCTGTTCTGCCAGCATTTAACTGAAAAATAAATGTTTGTAAATTGTATTTGTCTTGTTACTTTCAGCTTTGTGACTATTTTGGTTATTATCTTTTTCTCTTTGCAGGTTGACTAGTGTAGAAAGTTTTTGGATGATTGATACCTTATGGCTCTTTTCTAGTAGGGTTCTGGTTTGAGTTCTTGAATCCTGATTTACCTTCACTAGCTTCAATCAACTAAGCACTTTTGTAAGTCGCTCTGGATAAGGGCGTCTGCTAAATGCCGTAAATGTAAATGTAAATAAAACAATGTCCTGATGTGCTGTTGATATAGTAACAGTGCCTCTACATCATCAGACCACCCTGTTGTTCATTATTTTCCTGCAACATCATTACACACACTGTGTTACTGCTTACCTAAGGAAGTTGTGTGTTATAATTTATGAGATCAATTTAAACTGGACTTGATATTAAATCACATGGTCATGTACTTTAGTCTGTGACATTTAGCAAGTTGTTAAAATAATACCACATATCACATCAAATAAATAAATATGTAAATAAAGAAATAAAATTTAAAATAAAGTGAAGAATTGGGGCCAGTGAATGTCAGGAAGCATTAGAATAAGTGTCCAAAAGCTCTATTAATAGCGGCTTCACTGATATACTTCAGTTCCATCCGCCAGAACGGCACCCACAGCATCATGCCAGGATACATCCCACTGCTGTGTGAATTATAATTATAATCTCTTTCTTCATTCAGTTTACTTTCATTTAATTAAATTTTTTTCTGTGTTTCCCTCAATAGAAATACTAATATTATGTCATATGTAGAAATAAATACTAACAAATAATTACTTTAACTTTATAATTCTAGGATTTCTGGCAGAAAATAAATATATTGTATTTAGAAAGGATTGTTTTAATTAAAAATAAAACAAAGACAATGGAACATGGACACAGTCTGTCTCTGGATATAAGGGTACTGTACTCCCTGAAAACTGGAGAGCCAGCTGAATTCCAAGTCTTCCTGCTTCAGTACTTGTTGCACTTTGAGGGCAGCTGTGGCCTTGTGGTTAGGGAACTGGTCTTGAGACAGAAAAGTCCCAAGACATCTAACCCCCCAACTGCCCCCAGGGTGCCATGGTTTGGGGCTGCCCCCAACTCCAGGCAAGTGTGTTCATTCCCCCTAGTGTTCACTAGTGTGTGTTTCACTGCACAAATTGGTTAAATGCAGAGGTCACATTATTCACACACAATGGCCTACTGACAGGGAAGGCACTGAATTGGTCTACTGAGTTCTGGAATTAAGGAGGTCAGGCACTGGCATCCTATGATACATTTAGCATGTTTCAAGCGTGTTTTTGATCATGCTACCGAGGGCAAGGGAACTGTGGAGCTTTTGCTGTATGGCATCAGATCAATGTCAAAACTAGGGGGTGCAAGAACACACGGTGAAAAATATAAACCAGTTCGCGCGCAAATATTCCTCCCAAGAGCATAAAAGTGAAACTTGTAAGCATTGTAATGCGTGCATATTTATCATTATATCGCACTCAAAATGCCTTTTTTGCATTCTTGAATGTTTTTTTCTTCTCGATTCGGCAGTTGTCCTCACGTGCCATGTAAATTACCCTCAACTGCTTTTTGCGCCCAAGTGAATTTTTTTGCGCTCGAGTATTGGATGGGGGTGGTTTTGACAGTTTGGGGGCAGGAATTGGGGTGGTTTTGACAGTTTGGGGGAGGGCTCATGGCCGTTTCTGTCAGCAAATCCTATTGGCTGATGGCTCCTGGCGTTGTGGCTTACTGCACAGTATTAACACCCCTTCTCCGGAAGACAAATATGGTGAATGGCGCTTAAATTGGTTGCTTACTTGCAGCTCCCGATTAGTTTGGCTCCTTATTCCTAGATTCAGACGTTCTTGCAGGTTTATATTTTTCACCTTGTGTTTTTGCGCCCCCTAGTTTTGACATTGATCTGACGCCATATTGCTGCGTCTCACACAGTGTAAGTGTCGAGCAGCGGAATACGATTTGTGGTAATTGCTGAATTTGTTATCCAAGTGCAAATTAGTCTTGGAGACAGTAGCTTCTGGAGACAGTGGAAACTTTATAGATGCAGAGGTGGTTGTCAGGGCCAGGGCCATTCATTAAGAGTTTCTTTTATTTCTAATCATTGTTCCAGCTTGCCACCCAATCATCCTGGGGCCTTCCTGGATACAGCAGCATGACCTGTGGATCTTGTGGCAGGCTAACAAAAACCTGGCAATGTCTCACACATGTTTTAAAAAGCTTCCCAAGCTCCTGCCACGTGCCATGACCATAGAGAGCTCAGAGCCCTAAGCTGGATCAATGCAGTGCATACAATGTAATGTGCATCTGGTCTGGAGTTGAGGAAAGAATGGCCTTCAGCACCTGCTTCATGCACTGCATGTCTATATCATACCATTTATCCCTCTATCATGTGCTGTGTGTCATATTAGGAAGATTTGTGATCCTCTACCCAATGTTCTACCAGCATGTACAGCACACCTGCCAGGTATTGTCACTTCTGTTAAAGAACTAATTATTTGCCAAAAATGTTAAAAGTGTGATTTTCATATATCTAAAATTAAGTTCCTAAGCTATGTTATTTGTGTCTGCTGCTTGTGTTTTATGGTATTAGCTGGCCACAAGGGACCTTCGCCTGCCCCAGGGTAGCAAAAGCTCAGTGCCTGTTACATTGGACTTTCCCGAATCCTGCATAAGGTCAATAATGTTACTTATAAACTTGAGCTACCATGTTCTTTCATACCTTACAAATGTTCTATGTCATGCAACTGAAGCCCCACGTTCCAGGTCTGCTGGCAAGCGACCCCACAGCTGTGTAACCCCCTGAACCCCTGCAGGTGGAAGGCCAACCAGCCTACATAGTTAAGGACCTTCTGGACAAAGTGGCTGTAGTACCAACTATAGTGGTACGCTTCTGAGTACAGACCATCTTTTCTGCAGGGAATTCCATGTTACCCACACAAGCCTGCACCTTGGCCCAGGGGTCATACAAGACAGAATTTGGCTCCTCAGGGGGTTGGGGATTGTGGTAGGGGCTCAGTTAATATTTTCTGATTATGTTCATTGTTTTGGCCATTGTTATGCCCTAGGAAGCTAATGAGGAAGGTTTGGTCATGTTTTTTTCCTGTGATTTTGTCTATGGATGTGGAAGTCGTTCCTCTCACTGACTTCCTCTGTTCCATTTATCAGTGTTTTGTGTTCAGATTAAGGAATCCTCTGATTACCAAATTAACTCTGATAACCATAACCCCCCAAAATACACACACACACGCACACACACACACACACACACACACACACACACACACCCTCTTCATTTTTTACAGATTAACAGTAAAATTAATCTTTTGTACTTAAATATTTTTAAACTCCTCTTTAATTCCTCAGAGGTAGAAAGCACTGCAGTAAGATAGAGAGAATATAAAGAGGGGATTGAGTGGGATTTTGGAGGAGTATAACCTGAGGACATGACTCACTAAAATCTCCTCTCTCTGTTCAAAACACTCACAACACACTCATAGAAGCGGAGAAATATAAACTGGAATGGGATGATCTGGACACATAATCCACATTTTTCATTAAAATAAACAAAAATAAATCTAGTGCTTTGACCACAAATACACACATACACACACACACACACACACACACACACACAATCACATTTAAAAGAAAATTACCTCCATATGTACTGTGTAATGATGTAATTGTGTACCTGTGTGTATTGAATAGTTGTAAATTGGGTGCAAAAGCAGTGATTAAAAAAACTCTCTCTCTCTCTCTCTCTCTCTCTCTCTCTCTCTCTCTCTCGTGACAGAATTGATTACATTACATTACTGCCCTTACAGACTCCTCTTATCTTTACCATATCATTACTAATGATAAATCACTGTATAAAAGAGGATGTAGTTTCTCCTCAGTGTGTTTCATGTCATGTTGTGAGAAAGAAAGACAGCTGTCTGTCTTAATCTGTGTTTGTGAGAGACATACACAGTGTCAGGGCGACACACACTCTTTGGGGAAAACCTCTGCACACTTCATACAGAATCTGTAGCACACAGAGAGAGACAGAGAGAGATAGAGGAGAGAATAGTGTGATGAGAGAGAGTTGAGCAGAGGGAGAGAGATTTTGAAAAGATTACAGATGAATACATCAAGGAAAAGAAAAAAGAGAAGGAGGGATAGATAGAGAGATGCAGTGAGTGAGATAGAGTGAGACAGAGAGATAAGAGAGAGAAAGAGAGAGAGAGAAAGTTATTATATTAAAGCATTATAGATGTTTATTACTGTTTTAGTGTAACTGTAATTATACATGTCTGTGTATTCCAGCAAAAAACTGAATGGTTGTGTGTGTGTGTGTGTGTGTCACAAACTGTGCCTGAATTTGGCAGCGATGCCTGACTCATCTTCCACCGTTTCTCCTGATGCGTTTGAAGAACTGTCACCATAGGCACCTCACACACTCCTTTCTCCTCTCTCTCCCTCTCTCTCTTATTCTCTTGCTCTTTCTCTCCTGATCTCTCTCTCTCCATGTTTATTCTTTATTCTGTCCCTCTCTCTCTGTCTCTATCTTTTTCTGTCTATTCCTCTTTCCCTCCCTGTTTCTTTTTTACTCTCTCTCTCTCTCTCTCTCTCTCTCTCTCGTTCTCTCTCTCTTGCTTATGTGAAGGACAGCATAACAGAGCTCGAATTGTAGCTTGTGTTCTTGTAGATCTTGGTGGGTTTCTATTCTCATTCTCTCTGTCGCTCTTTCTTACCCTCCCTCTGTTTCTCATGAATGTCACCTTTACTGGTGGCTTCATTCTCTTTCTCTCTCTCTCGCTCTCTCTCTCTCTCTCTCTCTCACACACACACACACACACACACACACACACACACACATACACATAAGGGTAGGGAAAGAGAGAGAGAGCTTGCCAAAAGAGGCGGGAAGGAAAGCTCCCCATCCATCCTTCCATCATTATCTTCATACGTCCGACAGTCAACGCCGAAGTGCCTGCAAATGTCTGTGAGTGCACTGGATTAGCACTCCAGATTATTTTTTTTAAAATTATTCCTCTGCTTCCGGACATAAACTTTATAAAAGGAGGATAAAGGGACGTGTTCTAGTGGTGAGAACATCTATGTTTCGTTCTTTTTTTCTTTTTCTTTATTTTGAAGGAATGTGAGAACTTTAGCCTGGTCACTGTTTTGGGTTTCAGAGCCGAGACTGGTGGGGTGGGAGGGGAGGGTAGGGATCGGGGTCCTGATCATTATGACTCCTTCTGCCTCTTCACCTCTTCTCTATTATTTTGCAAAAACGTGAGGACATGAATTTCAAAATGGACTTATTCCAAATCCGAATAACAATGATGATGTTGATGATGATGAGGAAACCCAGAACACGGAGACACCCTGACAGAACTTAACACT
>JAOVVF010032577.1:0-10147 GCA_028565595.1 Duopalatinus emarginatus | reverse complement strand
TGTGTGTGTGTGTGTGTGTGTGTGTGTGTGTGTGTGTGTGTGTGTGTGTGTGTGTGTGTGTGTATGTATGTATGTGTATGTGTGTGTGTGTGTGTATATGTGTGTGTGTGTGTGTGTGTATGTATGTATGTGTGTGTGTGTGTGTATGTGTGTGTGTGTGTGTCCTCACCTCTGGATACGAGTCTTTAGCGAACACGTGCAGCAGGGCGGTTTTCCCGCAGCTCGTGTCTCCGACCACTACGATCTTACAGCGGCGCGCGACCCGACTCTCCATCGGTAAACTCATCACCAACCACCGGCCCGGTAATGAGGAATGTCGCGTGCGTCCGGGCACGGTATTGTCGCCCTGAGTGTGTGTTTAATACTTAACACGTCTTTTGTTCTGTCACATCTCCACGCGCTCAAAATTCCACCGATGAAGTGCGCGCGGTGCCGTCCGTGTTCTCACGCGCCTCCCAGCTGTGGAGCTCGAACTGAGAGCGCGTGACTTTTATACCTCATCTAGATCTCCGCCTCACGTGCTGCACAATCAGCCAATCATATACAGGGAGGGGTTCGTCACAGGTGAGTTTACGGTCTCTGTAAACTATAGTGGATAATTGAGATTTTTGTCATGGTACTGAGCTCACTTTATATGTAGCTAATCATCTCTCTCTGAACTGACATGTTTTACATTTCCACTACATACACAAAATAAATTTGTCAGTCTTTTGCTGCAGCATCCAAAACTTTAATTGAGATAAAAATATTTGTACATCCAAAACTTAACCAAGAAAATATATTTGTACTTAACAGTCAGGTATAACTTTAAAATGTGTAACTAAAAGGTTTAGAAATTCCTTTAAAAAAACAGTCTCTAACATCTACCTTAAAAGTATTTTCACAATATTGTAGATGAAATTCAAAGCAGTGTAAGAAAAAAAACCCAGTGCTAGCACGCCCCCTACAGTCACCCTACTGTTCTCTCATTATAATCACTATGGAACTTAATAAACATCACTAGAACATACAGTAATTCTGTAATTAGTGTAGTATTCACTGTTCTCTAATTCACTCAGAGATTCTTATACTGCTTTGAATACAGAAAAATGTTTTTGTAACAACAAACAGGCAGAGATAGAAGTGTTTATTCACTTAAAACGGAATTACAATCATAAAAATTAACATGACTTTAAATCTTCTTTACATACAGTGTATATATATATATATATACTAATCTTTACACCAGTGAAATTACCTTTAATATCCTTTAGCTTATTACTCTCAACAGAATATTTATTTATACATGATTATTATTACTACTACTATTATTTATTTATTTATTGCTTTCACATATTTAAAGGTTGTAATTTATGATTTATAACATATACACTCTTGTGTTGTATTGATTAATTATTAATATTATTCATTTCAACCAGTAAATCAATCAGTAATTTTAGAAGAGTCTCAGTGCTGAAGATTGTGGCTGCAATCCAATGTTGTAATGTCCAGTGTTGATGTCCCTGCATCACTATTATGGATTTTATTACTCATTACTTAAAGTCAGTGTAGAGAAAGGCCAACACTACTACAGTAATCTATACAAATACCAAGTGCTGTACACTGGTGTCCTGTGGCATTACTACCAAACCTGTTTTTTTGAAGTGTGAACAGAAGTAATAAAATGCAGAATATTTCCAGAGTACATATGTATAAAGCTATTCATTCAATCTTCACTATATATGAGGATTTAAAGCCTGTCCCAAGAACACTAGGTGGAAAGCAGGAACACAACCCACACCAGTACATCACAGGACACCATGTACTCTACACAGATTCACATTTTAGTATGGAAGTATGTAGTATGGCCAATCCACTGACTGGAATGTTTTTGTAAGGTGAGAACAAACTTGGAGTACCCTGAGGGAACCCACATGGACAGTTCAGGATCGAGCTAAAGATGGTAGAGAAAGTCATGATAGAAAGTGTCATGTAAAAAGAGTTTATTCTCCGACTCCTGCTGCCTTTAGCGCCTCCTCCAAGTGTTTAATGTAGTTGGAGTCAGGATAGCCATTTCTACAATCAACAAAAGGTAAGACAAAATCAAAACATGCTGTCAGCAGTGTACTCTCAGTTTCTCACTGGGTTATAAAGCTAATATACATAACAAATAATATATATAACAGCTGTGAATACAGTTAAACCTATTCTGACCTATGTTACATGATACTGTAGGGACAGCCATTTTGGAGAACCAAACATCACAGAAAACCCAGAACATTATACCTCCACTCCAGCAGGGGTCATAATCTCAGGAATTCTACTGCAACATCTGTTAGCTTCACTTCCTAATAAAAATTTAACTTATTTGTGAAGTCTTGCCAACATTATGGATGTGCCAGCTGGTTTTCCATTCTCTGATTATTTTGAGAGGTAGCATTTATAAACTGCCAGCTATATATTCAAATTCTTCAGATTTCTTGCTTATAAAAGTTTAAGTGTGTTTATGCTTGTTCCTGCTGAGTCCACACCCAGGATTTATTCTGGGCTTATCCATAGATGGGGCTTCCAAATGATTACACAATTCCATACGTCACTTCTGTGCATGTAGGTTTGCAGAATGGTAGGCCCTAGGTTATTTGACCTATACTGACCAGAGGAGACGTTTGTTTTTGAACTTAAAGTGTATAATGAATACATATACACCTCTTTCTAGTCATCTATAAACATCTTGTCATCAGAGAAAGGGTCTAGAACTCTTGCTAGCTCAATGATCTGCTACAAAGGCATGTTTAGAAAACTGGTCTTGCTAAATGCTGGCTAGTTTGAAAAAAAATTTGAAAGTGAACTATTTTCCTACTGTGCTTGCATACAGAGGAATGTGACCCATCCATACAGTGAAACACACACACACACACACCAGTGAACACTAGGAGGCAGTGAACACACTGGGGTCACAGGACCAGTTCCCTTACCACTTGGCCACGGCTGCCTAGTTGTTAGCGAAACTCTATATAGATTTTGGCCCACCAGCTAACACCCTCTTTCTCTACCATGAATCTGTTTAAGATATTTCAAGATGTTGGGCCATGAGTAAGTCACTATGAAGACGAACTATAACTTCTCAATTCTGAAAGGGTAGGTGTAGAAGTTGAAAACCTCAGCTGAAAGAATAATACTCACTTAGATGCACCCCCGTCTGTCCTAGTTTTATGAGGAATGCTGCCCCAAACCACTCTTCCTTCGGTGCTTCCATCATCTTTTATAGTGAAGGTGAGTCCTTTGTCAAATGCTTTCATCAGAAGAGGCAGAAGCTGCTTAGTGGTTTTGTTATGTGGTAAAAAAGCTTCGAATCTGCTTCCTTTAAAAGGTGCCCCTGGGCAGGGATGATCCTCCTGTGAAGACACCAGTCCATTAGTAAAGTAATTACAATACACCATAGCTAATAAGGGACGATTTATATAAAAATATTATAGTCTCACCCCTTGAATACCATCAGGTATATCATAGATAATCTTTAGAGTTGTGTCTTTGCTAAATCCAAGAAGTGTTATTGTTGATTCATGAACTGAAATGGTACCTTTAATACCAACGTTGGAACAGGTTCTGCAGTCGTTATGAACTTCCTTGTCACATTTCAGGCAAAAGTTAAAGCCACACACTGCTTGATTAACATTGCTGTACTCCTTTTTACACACATTGCATAAAAGAAGGTTTTGATTTCCGCTTGCATGAGCTTGCATTGTTTCTTCTGGTGACCGCTGAGAATCCCTGCTTTGGTCTAGTAAAATGCCTGGATTTGTTTGTCCAGTAAAGGTGTCCTTGCTCTCAGCACTGGTGCTTGTATGGTCTTTGTTATTCTCACCATCTGCTTCGTCTTTTGTATCAGAATGGATGAGGCTACCAGATAAGGTTTCTCCACTGTTGGTGTTTATGGTCCCACCATTTCCCTGCACCAAGGTTGGACCTTTCTTATCCAAATGTTCCAACTTTTCTTTAGTCATCTTGTTCTGGTTCTTAGTTTCATCGTCTTGTTCTTGGTCATCTCTAGTTTGGCCAGTCAAAACCAGAGGAGCCTTTTTTGAGGAATGAGAAACACTTCGGTCAGATGTTTTAGATAGATCTTTCATTACAACATCAATACGTGGTTTTGCAGAGGTTGCAGACTGGTTTCTGAGTAAATCACTGTCAGGTGCTGTGATGGTTTGTGAACTATCTGGGTCAAGAAAGTTCTTATTCTCCACCTGTGAGTTTTCAGTATTTCCCTCTTTATTGAAGACCTTCATTACAGTGACTTCTACCTCATCACACTGTGGTTTAGGACCAATGATCATCATGTCATTGGACATGACTAGAATTTTAATCATCTTATAGCGCTGCTTCATTAATGCACAAAACTCCAGCAAGACCTTGTCCTTGTTGTTCACCACTCCAATCTTGGACAGTGGTAGTGTTCTTGAGTCAAAGTCTACTTCAGCTTTAGCAATGAGACTCTTCAGACCATGGTAACATTCACTCACCTTTTCTGAGTCTATACTTCTTATACTTACTATAAGGTCTTCTTTATCATACTTTTCTTTAACTTGTATATCAGTAGTCAAATTCTCAATTTCAGTTTTATAAACTGAAGTAAGATAGAGCCAGAGTCTGAAAGACAAAACTAAATCCATAGAAACAATTTCCCTCGTCTGAGAATTCTGACTTGCTCCCTTTGGTTTAGCAGACACATCTACAGCCATCTGTGGTGTTTCCTCACACTTCTTGCTCTTGCCACTGAAGCTATTTGACCGTCTAAAGTTTGATCCTGAAGGTATGGTGGAAGAACGTTTGACATCTTGGTCTCCACTCAAATAAGCTGGAGTCACAATAGGGTTCTTGTTGAATGAAAAGTAACCACCTTTCAGGTCTTGGATATCTGTTTCGCTAGTGCTGGTTTTTGCGCTCGAGCCACCATATAAAATGTTTGGATCCAGATTACTATTCATTGATGGCTTGATAATGGGAAGAGAGTGTGGCTGTTCACTCCCAGTAAACTTTCTCTCATTTACATATGCATCCAATTTTGAAGTTTCTGATTTCTCACTGTGCATCTCTCTACTAAAATTGGCAGCCATCTTTCGTTCCCTCACAGCTTGCTCAGTTTGTTTGCTCTTGTTCACCTTACCAGACTTGATCTGTGTCTCTGAGCTATTTGCCCTTGTGTCTGAATGGCTTTGGAGTTCGGTTGGCCCTGCATTGAAATTCAGATTTGGAGTAGAAGGGAAAGGCTTGGAAGACTCGAAGAGAGAATCTGTGCACTTATTTCCATAAAGAAAAATACAAGGCTCCTTCAATTTTGGATCAGCTGGGTCATGTCTTTTTTGTGAAACTTCACTCCTTCTGAGAGAAAATATGTCCTCTGTTGGGCTTTTGATTTTTTCACTTGGAAAGGTCAGTTGTCCTGTGGGTGAATGGTCATTGAAATGTTCCAGTTCCACAGACTTGTGTTTACTCCAGCTGGAATTTTCACCACAAATCCCTTTATTGAGATCTTTCTTTGGCATGAATAGGTCATCCGAATCCTGAAGGCTTCCAGGTGGCTCTGATGATGCTGAAGTTCCTTGTTTTGAGAAGATAAAGTTGGGTTGAGTGGAACCAAACAGATGATCAGATGAATGGTTTTTGTTCTCCATCCCAAACCCTCGCATATCAGCAAGAAACTGTTTGGCTTCAGACACCTCACTTTTACTTCCAACCATATACACATTCATATCCTCTTCATCAACCATCAGCCTCGGCAGCCTTTTCCTCAGGGACTCCAGAGCTTGTGTGAGTTCCTTCTTTGGAATTCCACGCTTATAAATGTGTTCCTTGCGTAACTGCGACTCTTTCTGCTGGTACAGATGGGCCAAATCTAGATGGGCCATTTTAACAGAACTCATATCCTGTGCAGCTGTTTTTGGTTTGAGATACAAAGTTGTGATGTCATCACAATTCACATCCAGAACCTCGACCCTATGCCTCTTGAGGATGCTTTCGTACTGCTTAGAGCAGTATTTGTGGAGGTAACGGAAGATGTCTGAATCGACTATCAGGGAAAAGTCTTCAAACGAAGTTCCGATGTCTGGTGTCGGATCCCATTTGTCTTCCATTAAAGTCAGATGTGATGCCTGATCACTGTAATTACTTGCCAGAGGTAAACCTGTGAAAAGTGATAATGTAGTTCACATCAGCCACAATGTTTCAGTTAGAATTGTTCAAGATGCTCTAGCGGGCAGTCCTACTTTGAGTTAATTGGTGGTTACCATGGCCACACTGCAATATTGGCAGTGGATTTGGGGTGTTCAACATGCATTAACATCACTCTTATTGGTAGCCACCACACCACAACTCTGTTCAGCTTTTTCACATAACTTGCCCCACCTACTTTTGTTGCTAATGGCAACTCTAACGTCTAACGCCTTTTATTTATTGTCAATTCCCAGCTTACATTCCCAACATCACTGGTTTATTCTCCTTATACCACATCGATTTCATGACATGTCATACTTTTTTAAAACTTTAAAATTTTAGTACAGAAATTGGTGTACCTGTTTTCCAGCTTTCAGTCTCAAGGTCTTGATCCAGATCGTCACTTAGTACAGTGTGTTTTACTACCCCACTGTCTACCTTTGCCCCCATGTGGCTGTTGGCCGATTCCTTCAGGGGTAAGTTATGCATCTTTTTGCTGTCTGTCTGTGGTTGTGGTTTATCACCTGAGCTCTGGTCCTAAGTGGATATTATTATTATTATTATTATTATTATTATTATTAGTGTTATAAGAGTACAGAAAAACCTTGTACATCATGAAATCTGTTTCTGAAATGTCATAAAACTGAACAACAGAAGTGAGGGGTCCTTAAAAACATCATAGTTTATTAGTTTTGATTATTAGAACAATATAAACTGACATCTCAAATGTAATTGGATAACAGTGTGTCCTGTCACATCTGGCATTTCCGTGTTAATTAACCGTTGGGTTTTGTATCGTAAGTTGATATCACAACGTTGTTTGGACGTCTAAAAGGCTAAATGTTTATTAGTGTTAGCATTTAGCATTAGTGCTAGCAATTTGCATTTGTGATTATAATTAGCAATTGGTATTAACACCAACATACGCATTATAATTTGGCATTAGCACTTTTAGCATTATTAATTAGCATAAGCATTAGCAGTACATATAGGACTAACATAAGCATTAGTGATTAGGATCAACACCATAAGCATTAGCAGTTAGCATAGGCATCAGTACTAGCGCTTAGCATTAGTGATTAGAATTAACACTAACATCAGCAATCAGCATTATCTGTTAGCACTTAGCAATAGCAATTAGCTATTAGCATTATCATTAACACTAACATTAGCACGAACAATTAACATTATCATTACCATTTGCTGAAACAAGTTATTGTGTATGAAAGCTATCAGCTGTGTAACAGAACAGTAGGTCAACATACTCTGCAAATAACAATAGTTATAAACTACTGAAATAAATGGAATAAAAGAACGGGGGTAAAAACGGGTGTCGCAGGTTAACAAGTGTGTGTATCCAAAAGCTGTATAAACACCTGTGTGTCATCAACAGAACTGATGTTTCAGAGTTTCTTTCTTTTCTTCTGGAACACAAGGGTGTTGTAGTAGTAGTAGTAGTAATAATAATAATAAAACAGTCAGAAAGAGTAGTGTGACTAGCTCCTGTCTACTGCATTCACATTAATAACAGTGATGAGGTTGTTAAATCCATTAACGTGCATTATGTATATTTAGTCAGTAATATCATAGTTCATGTATTAGCATGGAAACGGTCTCATTTATCGGCTGTAAAGTGTAAAAAAAAATTATTTATTTATTTATTTATGTGCTTATTATCTGTGCTACCTGTTTTTCCAGAGATGCCAACACCAGGCTGCTGAGAGACTGAACCTCACTGTAACGACCCTCTAGAGTGAAGACATCCCTCTGGTCATCGTAAACCAAACGCACTCCTGGAAAACTTTCATGTAAAGACAAAAGAACGTCCTTTCCTCCTGGGAGCTTGGTGTGGTCCACCACCACCAACATAGACAGGAGGACCTGAGGAATGGAAAAGGGAGAAGTTTTCTTAAAGATGCTCGTGTTCATGATCAGTGATAAAAGAAAGAGAGAGGAAGATGAGGTGAATTTGAAAAAAAGAGAGAATAGACGTTACATTATCCACATCCACTTCCTCTTGATAAAGACGGATGGTGATGTTGTAAGTTTTGTCACTGACTTTAAAAACCTGCTGTCCTGTCTGAGCAAGTCTTAGGGCAACTGAAAGAGAGAGAGGAAGAGTGAGAGAGAGAAACACAGAGAGAGAGAGAGAGAGAGACACAGAGAGAGAGAGAGAGAGAGAGACAGAGAGAGAGAGAGAGAGAGAGAGAGACATACACTTTCTATGACTGTATATAGTCAGTAAAATGTGAATTGATGTGTTAATATGTAACAAGGTCAAAGGTCATAAACTGAAATAGTCAGAGTACTGCACATGATGTAATGAATACAGACATTAAACATCTCCATTGTTTTTATATCATCCATTACACATAAATGCAATAGTTTTATTGACCCTTTATAATAAAACTCTTACCTTTCTGCTCCTCAAATGTGATGAAGGCTGTACCAGGCACCGTTTTAGAAACAGTCACTGAACTGATCTCGCCTCCACCGTTCTTTTTACGCAGGAAGTGGATCTGAAGCTTATCTACGAGACGATTTTCAGTGCTGTCCACGGGCAGACCGCTCACTCGGATCGTCCGCGATTTACCGGCCATCTTAATCAGAGATGATTAGGGAAAAAAACTTCACTGGAAAGGTCACTTCCCTTAGGTAAAATCCCTAGGTTCAGCAGGAGGCTGATCATACGGTAAACACATTAAATTTAGTTTTCTAAATTACTGATTTACTGTGAATTATACACTGACATGCCAGAAAAACTAGTACACCAGTCTAAACTTGGTAGGTCCCTCATGGGGCACGGACTTGGTGAGGTTGTGGAAATATTCTGTAGGTAATAAACACCATGTAATATTTCTGTGTTCGATAACGCTGAGATCAGGTGATTTAGGTGTGAATGACTAATCCCCAAACTCAAATGAGTGTTCCTCTAACCATAGTCTGGTGTCTCTAGACGTGTGTCACACATAGTGTTCTCATCACACATAGTGTTCACCTGTCGGAGACGTCTGGAGGTGTCCCAGGGGTCACATGTGGAAACAAACCTCACAGTGTTATGGAGACACCACCAGACTGTATTTATTTTTCTGTCACTTTAGTGTATTTAAAGCTAGAGAATAAAAGTGGTGGTGGTACAGGGCTGTAATTACAGACACATGTGGTGTGGTTTATCAGTGAAACAGTTTACTGTAATAAGAAGCCACTCAGCTTCCCCTCAGGTGCTGATTATTTCCGTCTGTTTAATTAGCCGTGATGCTAACAGTGAAATTCAGGCCATGAGAAACAAAACAAACTTCTGTAATCTACTGAAGTCTTAGACATCATTAATTTACTTTTATATTTACAATATATCTATAATATACCCAGGTCATGTGTTATATATTTAATAAGATTAATAGTGAGACCTGGTGAACTGCTGCTGTGGTAAAAACACCGAAGTTTACAAACTTTTCCTAATGTACTGAATTTAAGTGTAAATACAACAACAGTCATTTAAAACTATTTAATTTTACACACTTTTCCTGACAGAAGACTCACACTCACTGGCCCTCTCTTGGTTTTTTCTCCTCTTTTGTAAAACGGCTCTGTTCCAGCAGATGTTGTGTTTGTGAGAAAATGAAAGTGAAAGTAAACTCTGAACCACCTGATGACGTCACGCCTCATTTGCATATTCAATAAAGCCCGAAACGTAGTGTACGTGTATAATACTAGTCCATATAAATAAATAAATAAACAGTGGTGCCAGAAAAACTGGTACAGTAGACGAGCCTATGTAAAACACACATCCTGGTGGTGTCTCCATAACACTGTGTGAGGTTTGTTTATCTCACATTCTCACATTCCACATGTGACCCCTGGGACACCTCCAGACGTCTCCAACAGGTGAACACTATGTGTGATGAGTTCCACCTGTTCATGTCCTGTATTCATTCTGACGGGTTTGTCCTCTTCTAAC
>JAOVVF010032576.1:0-10151 GCA_028565595.1 Duopalatinus emarginatus | reverse complement strand
ACTACTGCTACTACTACTACTACTACTACTGCTACTACTGCTACTACTACTACTGCTGCTACTACTACTACTACTACTGCTACTACTACTGCTACTACTACTACTACTACTGCTTCTACTACTACTGCTACTACTACTACTAATACTAATAATGTTAATGTTGTTGTTGATACTACTACTACTAATATTAGTAGTAGTAGTAGTAGTAGTAGTAGTAGTAATAATTATAATAATAAAAATAATAATAATATGTTGTTGTTGTTGTTGTTGCTGCTACTACTACTACTACCTACTACTACTACTACTAATAATAATAATAATAATAATAATAATAATAATATGTTGTTGTTGATGATGATACTACTATTACTACTACTACTATTACTATTTGTAGTAGTAGCAATAATAATAATAAAGCAATAATAGAAAGAATAAACTAGAAAGAAGAAAGGATCATGCTATTAAATACAATTACTCACATTTTAGCAAGCCACATTTTTTGGATTCTTTAGACGCTTCTTTTAAATATGTAACATGAAAAAGTTACAGAATGTAACAGAAATTTTAATTACACTGCCTCAAGTACAATGCTACCATGTCACAATGATAAGTTCCTCCGCCAAATGACTAATATCTTCAATACAATGTTCTTCTCAATATACCCTATTTACTGTTAGGAACAATAGTAAAGTCTGTTACTGTTTTCTGTTAAGCAGCTCTGGAAATTTTCTCAGCCTCGGAATATAGGAGGACATCCGTGAATGATAATTTCCACCCTTAAATATTTATTCTGCCAAATACTGATAAGCTCCTTTGCTGGAATAATAAGATAGATGACCCTTGAAAAGTTTAAGGTTACATTATAATCAGAATCCTATTGTGGGAGAGAGAGATGAGGGTATTGAGAAGGTGAAAACAAAAATGAGCAACAACTACAAAAAAAAAAAAATCTTTTTGAGCTAAATATCTACTGCAACAGAAACAGTGCAGGGTAATGCTCAGAGAAGCTTGTAGTCTGATTACATTACATCTCTCTCTCTCTCTCTCTCTCTCTCTCTCTCTCTCTTGTTGTTTGCGTGTGTGCGGCTCTAATTCGTCAGTCCTGCCAGCTACTGACAATCAATATTACACAAAAAGATCTATTACAATCAGCTCCCTTACAGAGGCGAAACAAAACAAGCATTAAAGCAAAAAAAAAAATTGCAGTTTTTTATTCATTGTGCAAAATACAATATCAGTTTATATAAGGTTTAGGTCTAAATGTTCTTACTTACTCTGTATACCAGATAAAAAGGCTACCGATCTATTTACTGTCTTTCTTTTTTTACATGTAATTTATTCTGCAATCATACAAACCAATGCATACATAACCGAGGAGCTGATTAGATACTGGGTACAGGGCATTGTTTATAAGTCTTATTAGACCAGAAAATTTTGCAAGAATAAGAGTCATTACTGGAATTAACACTTAATTTTTTTTTTTCCTTTTATACGCAGCCCAAGCATGTCTCTTTAGTCTATAACTCTTTTCACACTAGCCCTGTTATAAATATAGTATTTACTATAAACAATGTGAATTTATAAATTACTCTACCTCAATACTGCTAAATCAAGAGGTAATTGAATTATTCTGGTGGATGATAGCTAAAGGAAAAACAGTGGAGTAGACCATTAAATCATGAAGAGTCAGTCAGTGATCAAGTATTGCTGCGCCACAAAAATTCTCTACTAAATTTAAAATGGTTGCCAATCTTAAAAAATATATATACTTTTTTCCCCCTTAGATTTACAGTTATAGCATTAGACAGTCCCCCTTATCCAGAGTGATATTTATCTCATGTATACCACTGAGCAGTTAAGAGTTAAGGGCCTTGCTTAGGGGCCCAGCAGTGGCAGATTGGTGACTGTGGGATTTAAACTCTTGACCTTCTAATCAAGTCCAACATCTTAACCACTAAGCTACCACTGCCCACATAGACAGATACATTATTTTCCCCAAGGAAAATGGAGGCATCCAGTATCTTATACAACACAAACAGAACACAAATGCAAATACAAGAATAATAAGAACAGTGCAAGAATAATTGACACTATAATGAAATAAAACTGGAGGAAAAATAAATCTAAAATGCAAACACAAATAAGTGTATATGAGTCATAACACGTATATGAGTCATTCCATGAAAATTACATTTTGAGTCCCTCTCTCCTCTTTAGGCGAATTTTATCTCCTGGGTCACAAAAATCTGTATTTTAAGTTTACACATACTTTGAAATATCTCTTTTAATACAGTGTAATTTGTTTTTATTTTATTTTATCTTTTTATAATAAATTATACTGTTTTTTTGTTGATACCACCTATTTTGTCATGTCCCTCATGGCCTTCAATGAAAGTAGACTTAGAATATACCAAATACAACTATAAAAAAGTCTTAAAAACCTAAACATCACTCTGTGCTTAATTGTTGGTGATATTTTTTAATTAACTGATAATTATTTATAAAAATCACATTATTTAGTTCTGTCCCTGAGTAACCCCTCAGCACCGTTACACAAATGATTCTCCCCCAATAAAAATTGTTATGATTCATAGGAGCATGTACATCTGGAAGTGACATCACTCAAGTCTTTTGGACAACAGGACACCAAAGACAGGCCAGTGGCTTCCTTCTTTTACTTAATTTTGGTGATTTATCTTGTGATATTGTAGTCATCAAACTCATTGATTTAACACCATCCCATGAAAAAAAGATAGAAAACTATAACGTATATATATATATATATATATATATATATATACATTTTTATTTTTTTATTATTTTTTTTTTTAAAGAATATGTGCTAATTCTGAATCTCATGCATACCATGTACTCTGTCTCTCTGGTATTCAAGATGTAGAGCAGTGGCCAATTTGTGCTAAAATTACAACCCTGTCTTACTCAACCCTGTTACGTATTTCATTGTAACTGGGTTGTGAGATTGTGACGGGGTTGTGATTTTAGTAAAAAATGTGAAAATGTCCAAAGCCAAATTTTAATTATTCTCATGGAATATAGGTATACAGTATGTAAATCATATTACTATTAACAAACCAAAATATATAAAACCAACACTCTCTATATATTAACAGTATATAAATATATCACTATATAAAACAGTATATAAAACACTGGATAAAACTGTATACTTACAGATACTTCTGTGAATATATAGCATTATTGCCATGAACAGGCAGTATTTTGCTCCACAACAAATTGAGAATCTGAGGGCAAACTAAAGTGTCAGTGCATCAGCTCTGCCATGCTCCAGTCAAGACACGACGGCATCAGACTCTATTTCCCAGAATCCCTGATGGCCATACAATATGGACACTTCCAATGATACAACTTCCTAATCACGTGCATAATCAAAGTTTTGCATTTTCTGTTTTACTGTTTTTACACCTGTTTTCTGGTTGTTATAATTCTGATTAGTTTTACCGGTTTTGAGTTTGGTTTGCTTCGTAGTTATGTATTTAAACCCCTTTGTTTCAGTCAGTGACCATGAAGTGTTAGGAACCTATGCTAGCTACACCTGTACTTGTGTCCTCAGCCTGTGTGATAAGTCTTTGTGCCTGCCACCTTACAAAAGAAAAAAAATACAGATCTGTAACACTATTCAATGCAAAACTAAATTCTGAAATCCATCAACACATATTTCTAATTAAACTGTAAATGTAATAAAACGTTCAAATGACCTTGCTACTAGCTAAAGGCCTGAAAGTAGTAATATAGCTAAGCTAATCAGTTAGCATACATGCAGTACAAGCCATCTAAATTACACAAGTTATGGCAGGATAAATTAATACATAGGACAATTAAGTTCTATTTAGGTTAAAATATTTAGTTACATGATGTTTCAATATGTAACATTTTTCTTTTACATGCAAGACATCAAAAGCAGAAGTGTAAAGTCAGGGGTGTTCAAATTTATGCACACATGCATTACAAAAAAAATTTAAGGCTTGCTATTAAAGTGAGAGTTTGTGATTTTTATACACATCCCAGTGTTTTGCTTTAATTTCTTTTTTGAGAGATTAAAGTGTTAATTTGTGTGTCAGATCCCCAGTCAAAAGTCAATCAAATATCATAAATCCTGCTCTTGCAGGGGCGAAGAGAGTCATTATTTTCACCAACTTGAGCTGGATATTTCAGTTGTAGTGCAGCTTCAGCAAATCAATCACAGTATGAATATCAATAGCGGAAACTGTACAACCTCTAGCATAAGAGTCAGAACCTCGATTTAAATAAAATCCATAATACATGATGTCAGGTTCCATCCTGCATACTAAAATTAGTCTGGGCTGAATTAACTGCTACATCTACTAGTGTAAGGCAAGTTAGACACAAGTAGGCACTGTAGCTTTTCATTTACACATACAGAATAAAAGAGTCATTCAAAATCGTTTGTGTTCAAATATTATTTGTGCAGAGACCTTTAGCATTCAGCATTTAGCACAGAACTGCAACTACTATAACATTACCTGTATATTGTACATAATTATCCAGAGTTAATATTATTATTATTATTATTATTATTATTATTATTATTATTATCCCTTATCTCCAGTTCATACCTCACATCCACGTCCATTATCTGTACTGTTGCATACGTTAAGGATAAATGGCATTCAATAAAATAGTATGTAGATAGGTAGGTAGATAGATGGAACTTCATCCTAAGGGAACCTGCATTTATACACTAACATATATTGCACAAGTGTAAGGTTTATAAGAAAAATACAGATATATAAATAATAACTAAGGAAAGAATATAGTATACTATACAATATTGTATAATATATATATAAACATATACACTACAGTATAATATATAATATACTAGTAATAGTAATATTACTATAATATTATTATGAATAAAAAGCAAATAAAATAAATTAAAATAAAGCGGTGGGTAAGAAGGACCTCACATGGCTCCTTGGCACAGTGCACCTGTTATTAACATTTTAAACAACAGACATTGTCACAATGCAGCTGTGCAGAAACCAGGATATAGAATTATATCTCTTGTGAACAGGCCGAAAGTGACAATGGCAAGGAAAAACTTCCTGATGTGACATGAGCAAGAAACCCTGAGAGGAACAAAATTTAAAAAGTATGCCGGAGAGTAGGTCTATAAACGTTTACAGGATACTGCTGTAGAAGAGTAATGACTATGTTTGGTATGTATATTGGGAATAGGAATCCTGGGATTATTACAGGAAGGACTTTACAGCAGCAAATCTGCTGTAGGTTGAAATCTGCAGTGTCCAGGTGAAATTATCCACTGAGGCAAAACTGAAATGTGTTTAAACTACTTTTGGAAATAGCATATCTTTAGGGTTTTCATGTGGGACCATTCACAGCAGCCAAAGACTAGTCACAAGTGTAGAAAGTTGAATTCAGCTGGTTATAATGTTTTGCAGAGTGATATGTGCTGATTCAATGGCCTAAAATATTAATACAAGCCTGTAGGTGCTTTTTTCAACACTTTAATGGTAAATTTACCACTTTATACATTATCGGACCAATACTGTAGGTGTTAAATCACTAAAGGAAAGTTAATTTAATAATGAAAATATCCAGCGTTTGGTCTCTTATCCATCCAATGTATCACTGATTAAAAAAGACAGACAAAAGATGGGGAATCAAGAAGGAAAAATTGTATGGAGATTTCTACAGAAACCCTTAAGCAATGGCTTTGCCTGGATGTGACTGTGGATTAGCCTCAAGCAAGTTAAAGTCCTGCCTGTGCAGTTTTATAACTTTAACAGACATCACTTCCCTGATAATCCCTGAAATATGAAAAAGCATAAGGGTAAAACCATCTTAAATATATTACTATGCATTATTAGCAGCAAAGGCAAAATCAACTAATTAGCTAGATTGACATTTATACAATAACTATATATATATATATATATAGTATATAATACAGTATTCCCAATAATATAATATAAAATCTGTTTTATGTACCATAAAATCAGTGAATCAGATGTCACCGAAAATAAATGATCATTTATTTTTATTTTTATTATATTTTTATTGTCATCATGCTGTATTGTAAAAGTTTCAGGGCTGATTCAGCTTCTCTAACATAGCAGAAGTGTTGAACATGATTGGTCAGGAATTGTGCATTATTTTTGGATAACAGGGATCAGGCAGTATTTCCGGCTCTAACATGAAGAATATGTTTGTATTAATGTAACAGATCTGATATCCAATAATATTAACTTTTTAATTATTTCTTAGATATTATATAATTATAATATGTAATTCTATTATAATCTGAGATTTAATCTAATATCTGATGCAATTATTCTTTTTTTATAGTAACTGAAGTCTAAAAACAAACAGATTTTTTAGTTTATTCAGCACAAGTCTTCTGACAAGATAAGTTTAGTTTTCAATTTTGTCTGTAAAATGAGATTGTTTCAGTTTTTCATTTCAGAGAGGGGAAATGAAACACTAATGAGGAAATGACTATTTATCATTTGTATAACGTAAGTGATAAGAGAGACTACCTCGGATCATACATTTTCCACAACATTCAATCTTTAGGTATACATTTTTACAATGCACAATGCGTTACTGAATTGCTGTGATATTTGTGAATAAACACATTCCAGCCTGTTATATGGATTACACACCAACTCAGTGTGGTTTATTATCATATACCATAACAGCATTGTCTAAAATGTGTTATTTCTTACACGATTTTCAAAATAACATAATACGGTTATACTGATGGGACATACATAGTTTACATTTGATTAAATCAATTATAACAGCTTATGTTTTTGTTAACTAATTAATTTAAGTGTTTATGTGTACTTTTTCATCAGCTGTCATGGAAGGCTGTAAAGTACGGTATTACACATGACATACATCAGTTTAATAATTTGTAAAGAGTAAAGTACATAGATATCCACAGTATACTGTATTATTCATCCATTTATTCACTCGTGCAGATCCGGAGCCAGTGATTGAATGTTAACTGTTAGGATAATACTCATAAATAACCCTAGAGATGAAACTTAATATAATCTCTGTAATTGCTTCAGTGGTTTATTGTTTATTAGACAATACACCCAGTGTTTATACTTGCTGATGAAATGATTCAGCTAGAATACTAATCTGTTAAACCAGGTGCACAATTCAGCATTTCTTAATCATTATTTGTTATTCACGAACCATGAATTGGTCTTTGCAGCACTCATACTGTGTTTCCAATTTTCAATATCCCAGATGAGCATGAGGTTGAGAATTCATCGCATTCAAGATCAGACACAACCTGTTTCAACCTGTTTCATATTCCAATCCCTGTTGCATAACAACTGATTTTAAAAATCTCCTGTATTGAAACACTTTCAGTGCCTGATGACGCCAGAGAAATCCCTGCTAGGGTTGTAATTACTGCCCGCCTATTGATTCCATGCAACAGGATTTGGCAGGAGTTCTAATTGGTGAACACAGGGAAGCTAATGCAGCACTGGGCACTGAATTGACTGTCTATTATGAAAAGTCCGAGCGGTATAAAGTCTTTATATCGGGGACCAATAAATCGTTGATTTACAACCACCTGGGATGATAAAATCACAGTAATAATGTTGAGAAGGTAATTCTTTGGCTGAGGTAAAGGGCTTTCCTCATGTGGCCGTTTTGATTCAGCAAGCTAATCTCAGCGGAAAGGCTGGATGCAAAGCTTTTTGATCAAAGCGACAGCAAGAAAATAACACGTCACACACTTTTAGTGCAGAATAAGAAGTGTGCTTCAACTAGGAAGAAGAATGAGATATAGAGTTAAGAAAAAACTAAACACTGTATATGTCCTGCTGTCCTCAGCAGTCATAATACTTATCAGAATAGGAGCATTTATAAGCTGATACAGGTTGATGGTGTCTAAATAAAAAAAGCACTCAATGAAGCTGCTACGAAGAGACAAAATCAAATGCATATATGGTTGAAATATAGGACTTTAAAATTGGAGGTTGCGTTTGTTCTTAATGTGAGGCACTTAACTAAGATCAAGGACAATCAGGCTAACTGGCAGACAGCAGTCTAAATGCAGACACAGCAAAGAAAACACTGAAGTAGAGACAATCAGTGTAGGCTATAAAAACACTGCAGAGGTTCATGGTAACCTTTGTAGACACTTTTTGCAAATGTGCAACTCCACACAGATAATAACACAAGCTCAGGATTGAACCCTATAGCCGTGAGCTATATCTGTACCCAATGACACACTGTGTAATGTATAAAAACCAAAATACAGAATGTATTTGAGGAGCGTACTAGTGGAATGTTGAAAATAGGGTGAACTGCTTAATACTGGATCTATGGTTCAATATGTGTAAGTCTTATTCTGGACCTGCTTTGTCCATGTCATCAGCCATGGCTCTTTCATCTACTATGGCAAAAATCCCAGTTTGAAGTTTGTAATTAATAGGTATAGATGCAAGATCTTTTTACATTTTGTGCTCTGATAATGAAACTATCCTCCTAATGGAATCATAGCATTTATCCAGGACCACTTCGCTAGCTATTTTAACTGATCTTTTTCCTTTGCCAAACTGTCACCATTTTTATTGAAGCTTCTTATCCTACTACTGGGTCTTAGCAGGGAAACACCTTGGACAGATCACCAGTCCATCTCAAACGGACAGATTCACACCTAGGGGGGTACCCACTTCACCACCATGCCACTTGCTGTTGTTTTTCCTGAACTATACCACTTTACTATATTTTCCCAAAAGCACTACAAAACACAGGGGACTTAGAGGTAGTAGCATAGTAGCACCAGCTCTATTTAGATGGTCAGTGAATTAATATTTAGTCTCAGCTACTCAAATATGTGTGCACATGACTGTTTTTTCTTGGGGTTTCAATGAGGGTTATTTTTAATTGCTTACACTTATTGTTTTTCTTTCCACCATTTCTACCTATATATAGAACACAAAATACATGAACAAACTACTACCTTAATTATTTATATTGTGCCAATAGCCAGAGGGGGGTAGTAACGCACTACATTTACTGCATTACATTTACTTGAGTAGTTATAAGAGTACGTATAAGAGTAGTTTTAATACAGCATACTTTTTACTTGAGTATATTTGTGAATCTTTCCAATACACAATCTATTTGTTTTGTTTTGTTGAGACTTCCAACAGTGGCTCTGTCACATGACTGTGTCTCACCAATCAAATGCAGGCACTAGCAAAGTTTGACTCCATTCTACCAATCAAACAAAGCCAAGCCATTACATTACTGCACACAAAATCTCCAAGGCAAACACGGGTGGAAAAGTGCGCAGAAGCACAGTACAATGGCAGAGACTGTGGTGTGCGGTTCGCAACAACCCAAAGAGAATTTAATTTATGTTACTTTGTAAAGATTTAATTTTTTATTTTTTTTTATTGTTTAAGAGATATTCTCCAGCTCTGAATTTGTTCATTTCTGTTTTATATGTTTGTGCATTCAGGTGTATTTGACATCCTGATTATTAAACAAGGAGGTTACTTGGCAGTTACTCAGTACTTTACTCTGAGCAGTTATTCAGTAGTTTTTTTCACTTAGTACTTTTTACTCTTACTCAAATAATTAATTGGGTGAATGGGTTTTACTTTTACTTAAGTCATAATATTCTAAAGTAACAATACTAAATGCTTGAGTAAAATTTTTGGCTATTCTACTCACCTCTGCCTCTAACACACAAATGAAACTATATACCTCACATTTACAAAACGGTTTTACTGTATTCCACACAATCCCAGTCCCAAGGCAAGTATTTAGTATCAACCAAATGCAAGCATTCTGAAAAATAACTGTATCTGAATTTGTATTTATATATCTCTAATGAACTATATAGTCTGTTTGTCTTGCACACAAACTGAGCTATTTTCTGTGCTATGCATCTGACTGAAATATCTGTTCCCACTTAATTTTGCATTATAAATGTATGCTGCTTACATATGTTACACTATGTTGTCTGTATTATTAAGCCCTACACATGTGTAGCCCTGCAAATATTCTTTGTTATTATTATTATTATTATTATTATTATTATTATTATTGTTTTGTTGTTGTTATTATTATTATTATTATTATTA
>JAOVVF010032575.1:0-10151 GCA_028565595.1 Duopalatinus emarginatus | reverse complement strand
GTATTATATCGTATAAATATTAATATAGAATAAATAAATATAGAATAAATGTTAATACATGTTTATTTGTTTATATGGGTTATAAGCGCAGTGTCCATATGGAAAATAATGTACTGATATACACAATACTGGGCTAATTTAAGATATTTGCATATATTTATAAATACAAAATTTTTATGGACAGGACATGGGTTATAACAAAGTCTGATAAAACAAACACACAAACAAACAAAAACGTCTTTCAAATACTTTGCTGAAAAGGACAAGAGATTTGGTTTTCAAAAAGAGATTTTTATATTAATATATTTTTCCCAGTATTTTACTTTAAATCTGGATTATTTTCGTAAGCCATCGTTCATTTACTAACAATAATGAAAATAAACGCAGGGAATTCGGACTGATTCTGATTCAAACAGGCGACACAAAATAGATAAAGTCTCTTTTTTATAGACATTTTTAAACAAAATTAGGAAATGACAGGTTAGTGAACGCAGTATTATTACTCAAAGTGAAGAATGGACATTTAAAAGGATTTAAGGGTTCTCCAAACAGGGCAATAAATTTTAGCTCTCGTTATCAGACGTGATTTATTTTAAACACTCACGTGTCTTTCTTTCTTTCTTTCTTTCTTTCTTTATTTCTTTCTTTCTTTCTTTCTTTCTTTCTTTCTTTCTTTCTTTCTTTCTTTTTTTATCAGATAATATACTTTTCCATCCTCACTGTATGAATCCTTGCCTACAAAATCTTACAGCTACTGATTCCTCAGTTAAGCTTTTTCCCCCTGAACCCCACACATCAGTCAGTGTCAGGGGGAGAAATGAATGAACACTGTTACTCATGTGTTAAATGATCTCGTGTTTTTTAAATGAGCCGAATCCTAAGTGTTTTTATTGACCGATTTACTATTAAAAAACCCACAGTCTACACAAATCATAGTAAACACATTATACACACAGAATGATGATGGATACAAATGTACACATATGTAATCTATATAAACAATCATGTAAAATTCATTCAATAAATCCTTATAATCATGCAATAAAAAGGAGAAAAAAAATTACCGTTTACAGGTGTGTTTCGCAGACTTCAGCTCCAGCTCTATGGGCTACAGTCCAGAACAAACACACACACACACACAGAGAGAGAGAGAGAGAGAGAGAGAGAGAGAGAGAAAGAGAGAGAGAGAGAGAGAGATGCGGGGTGTATTATTTTCTTTATGTCGCCTTATAAACAGGTGAACATTTCCAAACTGAACAAAAACCCCGATTAAAAGCCTCTTCTGGAATAAATCTTTCTTTAAAATTCCCCAAGCGCGTGAATCGCCTCAATTTATCCTTCTGTGCGCGCGCATACACACGCACACCCACGCAAACTCACGCACACACACGTCTATGAGTCACCCCGAAAAATTCCAGCGCCTGAACAAAATCCAGTTTGGTTGCTGCGGGCAGACAGCAAAATGGCACAGGAGCCTGGAGTCACTGTCACAGCTTTATAGAGCAATTAATGCGCACAGTGAGAAGTTTCAGCCTCCCAAACCATCAATCACACACACACACACACACACACACACACACACACACACACACACAGAGAGAGAAAGAGAGAGAGAGAGAGAGAGAGAGAGAGAGAGAGAGAGAGAGAGAAATGGGGGTTTCCTTTCTCATCTCATGTGTTCTTAATTTAGATTTAGAAAAAAACACAGATTTACAAATTTCACTACAACAACACAAAACAATTTCTCCCCACACACATTTCTTTCTTTCTTTTTTAATATGTCTTAATCCTCAGACCTGACGCTTTTCTTTCCCCTGGTAAAACACGGCCACCGCCATCAGGGGGCGACAGAGATTTGCCCTGCCCTGCAGGACCCTGTAGGCATTGAGCCGAAACACAATTTGGTCCTTGTCGAAGTCACTCAGATCCTTCTTGAACATTTTTCCTGCCTCCAACACATCAACATTAAAAACTGACTTGCTGCCTAATACATCCCACCCCTTGACAGGTGCCACTGTAATGAGATAATCAGTGTTTTTGTGGTTTTAGGTTGAATCTAAAATCAAATGCTTTCATACAAAGCAGTATGTGAGAACAGGTGGTGTGTATTCATTAAACAGTATGTGTAAAGTTCCCAGATGACATACTGCACCAGGAGACATTTTAAAGTATGTGAGCACAGCACACTGCGGTCCGATATCCTAATTCGTAATTCAACAAGAGCTGCGAAGTTGTTCAAAGTTGAAAAAGAAAAACGGAGGAAAGCAGGAGACGGCTGTTGACAACCAGGAAAATAAGAACTAACAATATTATGTACAAAACATTGACAGGTAATGTCAAAAGTAGGTTTGTGGACAACAGCAAACATGTTTTGTTTGATTTTAAATTTGTTGTCAACATAACTTGCATCACGTAATGTCAAGGTTGAATGCATACTGCACATTTGTGTACTGAAAGAGCCTACTGCTTTACTGAATATTGGGCTGTGTCCCAAACTGCTTAGTACCATATTAAACAGTATGTCATGACACAATGACTATTCCGGCTTACTGAGTTGTGTGCATCATGTGATTTGAAGTATTGTTTAAATGTGTATTGCTTGGCACTCACAGCATAACTCACATTATAAAATGTTCTTTTACATTGCAAGTATCTTGCAATAACAGTTCTGCTAAAATAGTCAAACTTTGTTTATTAGAAAAAAATTAACAGCCTAAATTGCAAAATCAGAGTAATTAAAAAGAGTTGTGATGTGAGCTCTCATATGATGAAAAAATACAGACATAATATTGTTTTTATTTAAGATGATTTTTTTGGCTGACTCTTTTATATTTATATATTATTTATTTGTGCTGAACACATCTAAAAGAAATTAAAAATTATACAAGAAAAAATAATATAATGTGGAAAGGACACTACAGGAGCGATGAAAGATGTATAGTAATGACACAAGTGCAGACAAATCCTCTAAACCCATCGAGCTGGAACAGGATCGGACAGCTGTTGAGGAGACGCCCTTCACTGTTGGCTAATGTCTTCTTCCTTTCTGTCAGATGATGATGAGCAGCTGTCACTACTCTCTCCATCTGAATCAGGACCTGTGTCTGTATCATCACCCTCATGCTCCTCCTCCTCCTCCTCCTCATCATCATCATCCTCATCATCATCATCATCACTACTACTACTGCTGCTTTCATCAGCATCATCATCAGATGTGTTGTCTTCACTGCTGGAGCCTTCCTGTGATTCTTCTAAAAGTGAGAACACACACATCACTCACAGTCTACGCACAGCAGTGTGTTTCAGATTAAAAGAAGCATTTCTTGCCCTTTAGCAAAAAGGGGTAAGTATCATTTCTGCGTGATCATCACTGCCTAACATTTAACAGTAGCTTTGCTATTCTATTATATACAGAAAGGTTATGATTATAGGAAGTCTAGTCTGCCAGTAAAAATAAAACTAGATAAGTAACACAAGAACAATATTACATTAAAAACACACAAGCTTTAAATGCTGAAGTGAACAACATTGATTTTCTTATTAAAATAGCAAATGTCAAGAGATGGGACATATTACGCAGCAAGTGAACAGTCAGTTCTCAAACTGAATCTGTTGGAATTAGGAAATAAGCAATTCTAAGAATATGAGTGACTTTAACAGGGGCCGAATTGGAATGGTTAGATCAAGTAGCAGGTTCATAAGAGCCCGAGATTTAGTGATATGCGTGTGAGTGTGTGTGTGGGGGGGATGTCTGGACTGTCTGGTCCAATCCTACAGAATATCTACAAAAGGATCTGTTGCTACCATCTTGGTGCCAGACACTACAGAACACGTTCAGACATCCTGTGGAGTTTATACCTCAGGCTCAGAGGTGGTTTTAATGTTATGGCTGATCGGTGTATAGTTTACTTTAACTAAAGTACCTAACTTACTTTTAAGATTCTTTGGAGACAATAAACTTCACGGAATCTGTGCCAATAAAGCTATCTTCACTTAAATGAATTGAGAGGATAAAAGATAGGGAGAGTAAAGCAGAAAGAACAGTGGAAGAGAAAGAAATGAATATAATTGTCTCACCTATCACTAATCTCTCTTCAATTAGAGGAAGGAAATGTTTGGCCTCAGGGTTGTCTGGCTCATAAATAAGAACTAAAAGAAAAAATAAGAATTGAACAGACAGAGAGATAAATTTACACAGGTTTCTAATATCATTGCATTCAGAAGAGGCAACCAAATAAACATATATAATTTATATTATAATAATATATAATAATTATATTATGATAATATTTTATATTATTTAAATTTGTATTATTTATATAATTTATTTTTAGTAATTATATTATTTATATTATTTAAATACAATATATTTATTTACTATATTATTTAAATATTTCAAATATTAATATTCTGATGTAAATACTGCACTAAAATTCCTTTTATTAACTCAAACCACAAAATGTTAATGAATGAATCCACATGACCTGACTGAACAAGTAACACATGACTTAAACATAGAGGCCACACCTCCTTCACTGGGAATAATAAACACATAGGCCACACCCCTTTACTGTGACTGACAAACATAGGGGCCACACCCCTTTACTTAGACAGACAGCCACTTCCTTGTGAACTCTTCATAGGGGTCATCAGGTAGGCACCTCCTCTCATTGGTGTTTCAAGCCCATGACACCTGCGGAAGGCTCAGCAGTGAGTTCTGGCATCCCAGACCCACTCCCTTCCAAGTTCACAATAGAAACCTACTTCTGACCCTAACTCCATCACATTTATACATATACTCACGCAGACTCAAACATGCACACACACCAATATTATTAGTACTGTAATTGTATTTGTCTTTTCTTCCTCTTCTCTTCTCCATCTTTACCCCCTTTCCCCTCCACACTAGACATAAGGTGATAGTGTGAGTAATGAAATAAACCCCCCCCCCCACCCCCACCCCCCAAAAAAAATACTACTCAAATCCCATTGTACACACTAACCGCTCCACTCATATACGCACAAAGTAAATTCACCTTGGCCTCCCTAATCCTACAGTACTGACCCATTATACTATTCCTAAATATTTAGTCATGCCCTTTTTCACTCAAGGCTGAGCTCTTTTTATCCACAATCACTGACTAACTCAGTGTAACACTTCTTACAACAGTTCTTTTACAGATGTTCTTAGCACACAACTTTGAAGTCCAAATTCAATTAGCTGAGATGTGTTGGACTTTACTACACAACCCCTAACACCTCTACTGGTCTTATATGTGCCTGCCAAATACATACACCACACCTCTTTCACTGTGGTTGACAAACCTAGAGGCCACACTCCCTTTACTATGACTGACAAACATGAAGGCCTCTCCTGATCTCCTTCACTGGGAATAATAAACACAGAGGCCACACCTTCTTCATAGTGACTGTATTATTTCCTCGACTAAACTAATCAAGTAAAATAACCTTTATACCATGTGATAAACCGTGCAGTAATACTTACTCATTTGGCAGAGTTTCTTGGCGAGTGTGTACTTCCTTTCCATCAGAGCCTTTATAAACTATTAAGCAATACATAAAACACACAACCCAGCTTCAGCAGCTTCTAAGAACGTGTGATATAAGGTGATGTATAACTAATAAAGATGTCTGACCTCTGCAAGCAGCTCAATGGGAGCACAAAATTCAGCAGGGTCCTCATCCTCTTCTTCATCTTCATCTCCTTCATCTTCGTCTTCTTCATCTCCCCTCCCTGCCTCACCTGTGCTTCGGTCAGCTCCACACTGTGGCACGCCCAGATATCGGGGGAGGTGGACTACAGGTTCAAGCACTGTCTTCATACACTCTGCATTGGCAGTCTTCTCATCTGCAAACACAGCATTCACATCAGACATGTGCAGCAATGTAACACAAGTTGTAAAAGCTCCCGTGAATAAGCTGTTACTATGGAAACCATAACATATTAGACTATGTGCGCTAAAATAAACTTACTACTATCACTACTACTATTAAAGCTGCTGTTACAGAAAATTAATCAAGAAAATCAACCAGACTTGAGAACTCAATTGTGATGAAGTATACAACGTGTCCTGACAACTGTTTTTGCATACATTATCATGCTAAATGTTTACCCTCCAGGTATGACAGAGTAAAACTGCTTTACATACCTGCCCCACCAGCAGCAGAGGGTCTAAGTGATTTTTCTTGTCTGTGCATAGTCATGTCTGGTGGTGACAGAGCCTGTAAACCGGTGTGCCTCTCGCTCCTGGTATAAAAGATTATAAAAATGTAATGGAGATGAGAACGAGTGCCAACGGCGTCCACAGTCCATAAAGCACAGTGCATGCATGATAGCAGACAGGAACGCATCTTGCTATTTTTCCTCAATGTGAGACACAACATACCAAATCCCAGGGAAAAAAACGTGAGCTTTACGGCACGTGATGTGCATCATGTCAGATCGGATATGCAATATAATAAACCGCACCACTCAACTAGGAGACACTACTGGGTAATGTGAGTAATAATATTATTAACAGTACTAATATTAATAATAATAGCTTTTAAATTTATACATCTTAAAATACAAAAACAATGTTTTAGTGTTGCTTCATTAACAGGGTGTTCAGTATACCGTGATGGTCTGTGCTTGACATTTGTCTTTCTGAAGCTGTTCTCCTGCTGTCCATTCTGTGTTTCTGAGACTGGCTCTGGATCCACCGTGATCCTGAAATAAATATAACGTTTTAGACAATTAACACAACACAGATATAGACCATAATTCTACTCACCAGATGTCAAAGTCAAAGTGTGCAAAGTCAAAAAATGGTGGAAACATCATACTAAGAAATACAGCTGCAGTGGTAAAACTAACCGTCGGGCTTTTATAAGAAACTGAGGGATCTTTATGTCACACATATACGCTGATCAACCATAACACTGAAATGACTGACATGTAAAGTGAATAACATTATCTTGATTATTACACTGACATCTGTCAACGATGGGATATATTGGATAGCAAATGAAGAGTCATTTCTCAAAGTTGTTGGAAGTGAAAAAATGAGCACGTGTAAGAATTTGAGTGACTCCGAATGAAAAGTCAAGCGAAGACGCAACAGGGTCGAAGTGGATATCGTAAACAGAAGAAGTGTTTGGAGTCCATAACCATGGAGACCATAACATTAAAACCACCTGCCGAAACAGCTCTGACTCATTGAAGGCATGGACTCCACAAGACCTCTGAAGGTGTTCTCGGGTATCTGGCACCAAGACACAAGCAGCAAATCCTTGTCCTATCTTCTGTAGGATTGAACCAGAATGGCATGACCTTACAAAACCAAATCAGATTAGTGAGACATGAATGGCGTTGACCCTGTTGCTAGTTCACTGGTTGTCCTTGTTTCTGATTGGTGTAAATACACCGTGTAAGAGAGTTGGATGTGAGCTGTGGCGACTCCTCAATAGGTTGTAGAGGATGAATCGGCTTTGACGTATAGATTAAAGTCTCACTGTTTCTTAAACCACATAAAAAGGACTGCATGACATCAGTGAAGTCCTGGATGTAGTCCTTGATTAATATTTACAAGAAAGTTTTGTGGGTGCCTGAAAACTGTGCCTACAATACACACAAAGACAAAAAAGAGACATTTCCATTCAAGCGAATAGTAAAATTTGACATTATATCTCACCCATCCACATCATTCCCTTTCTCAGGCCTTCTCTCAGTAATCACTGTCGGCTGCTGTCCCTCAGGCCGTGTGCTCAGTTTGGGTTTCTGAGGCCTTAACAAGACAAAAGTACCGTAAAAAACATAAAACACACAACGTTAGTCACAGGCAATCAAACGATTATAGGTTGTTGGTAAACAACCAAAATGAATGTACAAGGTGAACTTTTATGCTTGATGTGTTTCTTAAATAATCATTTAAATCAGTCTTGAAAAAAAACAACACTCACTCTTCATGATTACGTGTTCTCATTTTGACCCTGAAAGGTGAAAAAAATGTATAAAAATGGGTGGAACAAAAAGATGTGGGGATGAAAACATATGTAACAGGAGCCTACACACACATTCTCTAGGACAATTAAGACATAAACACATCTCCATATATAAACTCAACAGCACTACTGAATTATTCATTCATGTTCTATAATGATAATCACACATTTATATTAACGCACTTGTTTTCATAGGTTATTGTTTCTATAGCAACAGCATAATCATAGGAATTTGTACATGGATCTCACTGAATTGTCAGAATGCTGTCTGAATATGATGAATATACACTGATCAGCTGATCATAACATTAAAACCACAGAACCACTGACAGGTGAAGTGAATAACACTGATAATCCTGTTACAGTGGCACCTGTTAAGGGGGGGGGGCTGCTTGGTCTGATCCCACAGAAGGATCTGTTCTTAATATCCTGGTGTCAGATACCACAGAAGACCTTCAGAGTTCTGGAGGGGTCAGATCTGTTTATGTGGTGGTTTTAATATTATGGCTAATCTGTGTAAGTCACAACATTAAATCTAATTATAAATGAATAAAAGTATGATGTGATGACCTTTAAATATTAAAAAATTGTAATCACTGACATTTTGCCGTGGTGTAAAAGGAAAAAAGACTTCAGAACATGATGTAAAAAAAATAACCCACTCTGAGATATTAACAGTAACTCTTTATCACAGGATGGCCTGAGCACATGTGGGTATTTTAGTAGGTACTGATTCCAATCTGGGAACTGACCCACTGACCCATTTTGGGGAAGAAAAGAACACACATATATGTGATCAGGATGAACACTGAGCACTAGGAGAGATCTCAGCATCTCTAATTCCATCTGCATCCTCTATACGGTTTATACTGAGCACAATTAAAATGAAACAATGGATTGAAAAATTAAAAATAAGTCGTGCACATAAAAACAAATATAAATTGATGGCCTGGAGCACAAGACAGAATTTCTGAGCAATGAATGACAACATTTGGAGAAATTGCTGTGGTGTTTATAAGATTATGGGTTGAACCTACTGTTTTTTTGATTGGACTGATTTATTCACTGGTGCATCTGTGAAAAAGAGAAAAAGAAAAGGCAGGAAATGATACAACAAGTATTCACAAACATTACCTGTGAGACACACACACACACACACACACACACAAGCTGTAATATACAGAAGCTCTGATAATAGTGGAAGTTTATAACTGGTGTGTGTTGGGGGGGTGGGGGGGGGGAGGGAGAGCTAGACCGTCTGGTGTGATCCCACAGAAAGACCGGTTGCTAAAATCTTTGTGCCACAGATACCACAGAACACCTTAAGAGGTCTTGTGGAGTCCATATCTTCATGGTCAGACCTGTTGTATGACCGTTTAGGTAGGCAGTGTTAATGTTATGGCTGATGGGTTCAAGAGGAGTGAAAACACTTCAGGACATGCTGTTACAGAAGAGAAATAGCACTTAGTGCAGTAAGATTATTTTTCTACAAGGACATGACCTGGGGTGTTTTAATCCTTATTTATGAGGCTAGTTGTCAAGAAAAATGGAAGCTCTGTATGGCTACCTCTGGGGCAGAGGAGGTCTGGTTTTACAGCTTCTGCATCCTGTAGGAATAAAAACATTAATGAGTGAAAGGGATTTTACACCTGGCTGAATTTGTCTTTTTGTATTCCCTCTATCTACCTACCTACCTACCTACCTATCCACCCACCCATCCATCCATCCCTGATCACTTTCCTCTTATTATTATAAGAATTGAGGAATGCCTTGGCTAATACAGATGCCCACAGAGCTTACAAACATATTTCCAAATCCTCTGACAGTGTAATTACATTGCTGACTTTAGAGGAGAAAAGAAAAAACATGATACACTGTGGACTATGAATAAGGAAGTGATGTCAGACAGTCTAATTCCATATTATATAAAGTCAGTAGCTGGAGTACTGTACAACTGTAAATGTAAATGTAAATGCAGACAATGTGGTTTACATGCTCAGGGCTTACAGCCTTCTCTTTATCACCAATTTGCAGTGTTACCTAGACTAAAAAAACACTGTATTTACCCACCAGGCACACACACACACACACACACACACACACACACACACACACACACACACACACACACACACACACACACACAC
>JAOVVF010032574.1:0-10154 GCA_028565595.1 Duopalatinus emarginatus | reverse complement strand
CAGGCCAGCCTTGCCCTCAAAACTACTCCACTGATCTATAAAGCCCACGTCATTTTCAGAGCACCACTTGGACATCCTAGATCGGTTTCAGTAATATTCCGATTAATTGCCCAGCCCTAGTTGATATTAAAATGCAGATCTTCTTGGTGGTTTACTCCTTAAGGATCATGCACATCATATCACACACACACACATTCTGCCCAAATTATTGTTTCTGTAGAAACCAAGTTAGCTAGCCAAAGTTCAAGTTAGCTAGCAAACATCAGACGTGAGCAACAGAGAAGCGTCCATCTAAGGCTGGAGATATTTGCTGTTTGGCCACAGCTTCATGTAGACAACATGAATGGAACTGTTGACGTAACTGTTCATGTACTTGGCCCTGTGCTATGTGTGTTGCTGGAGGATGCCACTAAAGGGCAGACCAGAGACGGTCTTTCACACTTTCTTGCCAGTTTCCTGAGCTCCCCCTACTGTTATTGTGTGTACTGCACGCTGCATACTCGTAGCGCTAACTTCTGACGAGGTGGACAACCAACCAAGCAAACGGATGAGGAATACGCAAGGCGATCATCATACTGTCTGATCTGAACTGTAAACTCTGAGCTCCTGGTGTGGTTTTAGTAGTGAACACAAAGACGACATAACACTGCTGTGTCATCAGGACCTATACACTCACACACACACACACACACACACACACACACACACACACACACACAACAAATATAGCCTTGATCTTAACCCTGCAATTTCAATATATTTTAATAATATTTAATAAGATGTAATAAGTGATCACATACAGAGTGTACAACAGTGTTTACAGCCTTTAACTCAGGACACTGTAAATCAGAGCCTGTAGGGCTGAAAATAGCAAAAACCTACATTTAAAATACAAATATAAATATATAATATAATAATAATAATATGCATTTAAGGTTGACAGTATAATACAACATATTATTGTATTTAATTAATGACGAAGTTGTCATTGTGTGTGTTCTCAGACGCGTCTTGTTCCATGAACACACTCAGTAAATGTGACCACGAGCAGGACCAGCCTTTATGCCCCGAGTGTGTGTGTGTGTGTGCGTGTGTGTGTGTGTGTGTGCGTGTGTGTGCGTGTGTGTGCGTGTGTGTGTGTGTGTGTATGTGTGTGTGTGTGTGTGCGTGAGAGAGAGATTTTAGGAGCCTCCTGCTGCACACAGTGAGCTACAGTCCCTTAGTGTTCAGCAGCACTGCTATAAATAAAGCTCAGTCCTTTTAACCAGCTCCTGTCCACGCTCCAGCTGTTAACCCACACATCAGATTGGAGACGGCACGGGGCAGGAAGAGTTAACCGCGTCGACAGAACGGAGGGGGGCAGGGGGGCAGGGAGAGAAACAACCACAGAGAGAGACGGAGGCACAAAGACAGATCAGGAGGAATAAAAGAGGAAAAAAAGAAGGGGAGTTTCGAAAATGTGAAGAGTGATGGGAAGCTGGAACAAACAGTGACACAGCGTGTGTGTGTGTGTGTGTGTGTGTGTGTGTGTGTGTGTGTGTGTTCCAGACTCTCCATGACTGTACTCTTTTGTGATCTTAAATCATTAACAAAACAATTAATCATATATGTTTTTATGCCCAGTTTCTGAGACAACTGTGAAGGCTTTGGCTTTACACACACACACACACACACACACACACACACACACACACACACAATTTTCTTTTTTTTTTTATGTTTTGTTATGTTGAGGCATAAAATAAAGTTTAAAAGTACTTCATCATCATCCTCCCATTTTTCCTCGATCATCTTTAAGATGTTTCTACACCTTGATTGGAGTCCATTCAGTTGACTGAACATAATTTGGAAAGACACACCCCTGTCTATATAAGGTCTCACAGCTGATAATGCATATCAGAGCAAACCACGTCATGGGGAGGACAGAACTGCCTGTAGAGCTCAGAGACAGGATTGTGTAGAGGCACAGATCTGGTAAGGGTACAAAAATAATTCTGCTGCACTGAAAGTTTCAAGAGCACACTGACCTCCAAAACTGTTAAATGTGAGAAGGTTGGAATAACCAAGACTCTTCCTAGAGCTGATCACCCCTCCAAACTAACTAAACAGGGAGAAGGGCCCAGGTAAGAGAGGTGACCGAGAACCCAATAGTCATTCTGGCTGAGGCCCATGATCATGTGTGCACACTGTAGAAACTGGGCTTTATGGCAGAGTGACCCAACAGAGGCCTCTCACAGTAAAACACACATAAAAGGCCAGCTGGAGGACTCAGACTGTGAGGAACCGGACTCTCTAGTCTGATGTGACCAAGATCAAACTTTTTGGCCACAATTTTACGTCATGTCTGGAGAAAACCATGCACTGCTCATCACCTGCCCAATACCACCCTTACAGTAAAGCACGGTGGTGGCAGCATCATGCTGTGGGGTGTTTGTCAGCAGCTGGGAAAGGGAGACTGGTCAGGGTCAAGGAAAAGCTGAATGAAATAAAGTACAGAGATATTCTTAATGAAAACATGGTCTAAAGCACTTAGACTGGGCTGAAGGTTCATCTTCCACCAGAACAATGGCCCTAACTACACAGCCAAGAGCAGCTAAGGGACAAATCTGTGGATGTCCCCGAGTTGCCCAGCCAGAGGCCTGACTTAAACCCAACTGAACATCTCTGGAGAAACCTGAAAAAGGCTGTCCACCGGCAGTACCCATTAGGGGTGCGAATGTCTTGATTTGATTCAGATTTCAGATTTTCCATTGATTTTCCATTCAGGAACGATTTTTCACATGGTGTATATAAATTTTGTTTAAATTATGTGGTTGACAAAATAAAATGACAATGTAAACAAATAGAACATTTATTTAAAACAATAATTTTAGGTTCCTTACTGTATTAAATCTTTTTGCATCATTTTATATTTATACCAAAAAATATGATTGTCCATAAAATTCTGTAACTTAAATGACCAGTATGAGGTTAGTTTAGCTGTCTGGCTTTTACTTAAATAAAAAAAACACCCCACCTTTAACTGAAAATAAAACACACACTTTAAAGTCTGAGTGCGCTAGTCTGCTAGCAAGGAATCTGGCTAACTAGCTTGCTGTACGGTGGCCTAGATGGCCCTCTTCTACAGTGGCCGAGTGGACATGTAATGTGATATGCAGTACTCTCGGGAGTAGGAATGGCAAAAAAATACAACTTAAACACATTTTACAATCGATTTTTGGGCATTTTGAATTGATTGAGAATTGCCTGGACTAGGAATCACAGTTCTTTGAAGAATCAAATTTTTTCAGCACCTCTAGTACCCATCCAACCTGACAGGACAGAGTTTAAGAGGAGGTGCAGAAAAGAATGGCAGAAAAATCCCCAAATTCCAAGTGTGCAAACCTTGTGGCATCGTCCTCAAGAAGACTGGGTCCAGTGTAAAGGGTCTGAATACTTACTGCAAATACTTACAGTTTTATCTGTTCAATTAATTTGTGGTGAATTTAAAAAATACCTTCAACCTCAATCACAGCAAACTAACATGGCCGAACATGTGAACAGGGCCAAGTCCTTCTTCTCTATATTTTTAACAACAGTATATGTGCTAATCTTAATAGTATGAGATGTGTAGTTACACTAATACCGTATTAAACTATTTCTTAACAACAGGAAGTGATGAAACACTGCTTTGACAATGCACGTCTTAGCAAGCCAGACTCTTACTAACAGGAAATGATAAACCGTTGCTATGACAACACACAACACAGCTGGCTAAGGCTAGCGGCATAATCAAACAATAAACAATAAAATGTCATGTTTCATCCCTATTATTCAGCATTCATCTAATTATATATTTATTATATATATTATATATTTAATCAAATAGATTACTAAATCAAGGGAACGGATTAGTAAATTGAGGGAACGATTTACAAGTCCCAAATTCTTATTTTTTACCACTACCACCTCAGGGGCTCCGTACACTGCTTTGTGCTCAGCTCTTATAAAAGATGACTGTCCTGTTTAGTTATTTAATGTGAAAGTGAAGACGTTTCATTTTATGAACCTCAGGTATTTTTTACAACACAAAGAAAAAAACTTTTATTTTTTACACTTTTTAATTTTACATGATTAAAATGTGTTTTTAACAATAATCATAAACAGAAATGAATCTAGGCTGTTGCACTGGTGTATAATTACACTTTTATATTCCACTCCAGTCGTATAAATGAGTTGAACTCAAACACCAGGGAGCGTGAGAAGGCTTCCAGCTCAGTCTAATTCACACCATCACCTTAGCTTGAAATAGCTCCGAGGCGTCACCATAGACACAAACAACAGTGGGGTGCTGGAGGAGAGACAGAAAGCAGGCTTATTCTACTGAAAACCCACTCCGAGTCACAGCCGTCTCATCACACTTCTACAGATTACAGCTATAGACGTTACGAGTCCTTCACCTCACCATATATAACATCCTACATGAGCGGGATCATCCAGATCTTGTATAAGAATAATTCTACTATTATCTACAGGGTGTCTGAGGAGTCAAGAACATGTCAAGCCAAATCCACAGAACCACAGGAGCCACAGAACCATACCACAGACGAGGAGAACACAACACCAAGCCATTGGTCCTGACAGTTCAGACACATGGACCATACAGTCCACATCTGAGTTACATACCATCCATACTAGACAACACTATCAGAAATCACTGATGGCTTCCACTGAGATGGACATCGACTCACATGACTGTGGACATGGGTTTTACAGTCTACTATCAAGTACAGGAGTGTTTTATACACTGTATTGTGTAGTACAGAGGTCAGGTACTTAAACTAAACACAAACCCGACCTTCATACCAACATGTAACAGAGACAGGTGTTCATTTTCTGAGAGACATAAACAGGATTTACATCTGGATTGAGACTCGGTGCAATTTGGTTCAAATGACTTCTTCAGCTTTATTTAAAACTACAACGCTGGTTTCCTCTCGTCCGGTCATTTACGTAAGGCTTGAAAGAAAGTGACCGTGAATGTTGGTGCTATTGGTTAGCATACAAAGCTGGTACGGTTAGCTAGCTTGCCTGTTTTGCTAACCTAGTACAAGGCCTAGCACATAACATTAGAAGTCAAATCACCAGTTTAACACCAATTATTGTTTTATTTATGTTTTAACTAGTTTAGGAGTTTAATACACAGCTCCTACCATTACACACTGGAACCCGATGTTACACACCCGCAGGAGACGGCGTACAATTAGCACGACTAGGCACTGGACCAACGTCTTATCTGAACCCTCGGAGTGGATTAGCACTCCTTAACCAATGCTAATACACTAGTGCCTTTAGTTTCAGGTGAAGCCGAGGAGTAAAACAAAGTGTTTGTGTGAAGTCGGCAGTGTTTTGACACTCAGTAACTGTGAGTAAAGAGAGTAGTCAGTGAAGAGAGTATTTCCTAATCATCACTGTATAGTACAGGAATCCTGAAACTCAAATGTGAAAAACACTTCAGTCCATTTAAAATCAGACCGCAACATTTCATGTCCATTTTATTCAGGTAATGTTCGACCATCTTGGCTGTAAAAGTCTTACTTTGTGCTAATGTCCTAATATAGGCTAAAATACAATACATAAAGAGCTTCATAAGCTTTAGCTCAGTTGTCCACCAAAGTAGAAGAGTTTTTTTGTAAAATATCTCAACGTTTGACTGAATTCAGCCTCTAATTCCCACTCTGTGGTCACATTCTGTCACCTCAGACAAGCACTGGTTAACGTTGAACAGAAGACATTCAAACAAAGAGCTGGTAAATGAAAACAACAGTGAAAGCAAACTACTCTCCTGACCACTCTGCAGTGACCTCGGCATTTAACCTGTCCATTTAGTGTAACGCACATACACACTAGTGAATACACTCATAGGGGGCAGTGATTACAGGTGCCTCTTTGAATGGGAAGACGTCTATTTCTCCAAAACTAAAATAGTAATTACTGAAAAACATTTTTGAAATCACTGGTAAAATCTAATAAAAAATGGTGCACCTTACCTTTGCTTTTGGATTAATATAACACAGAAAAATAAGATTTTTTATGTTTATCTGGTTACTATGTATGCGCATAACAGGAGCCAAGACTTTATGACACCTTTCTGCTTTATGGCCGTTTCCATGACAACCTGAGATGTTTGATGCAATATCAACGTTATATACATAACATATATATGTTAAACTAACAATATAATAATAATAATAATAATAATAATAATTTCAGAATACAACAATAAAATATTATATTATGTAAAAACCTTCCTAACTGTAGTATAAGATCTCTGGCGGTGGGCATCCCCTTAGGTGCCTTGCCCAAGGGAACTTCAGTCAAGTCTTGTCGGTTGTGGGTATTGAAACTTCTGGTCCCATGGCTGGTTCCTTAATCACAAGCCGACAGCTGCCCGGATTAATTTGCAACCTTTTCGTGTTTGACAGGAAACCAGCTAGAGGGTTTATACACGTGAATGACTTACTCATCTCTAAATTGTCGATGACCTTCTTAAATCTTTTTGCTTTGTCCGTTTGTTAGCCACTAGCTGGGCGAGATTGTTGTCTGTATTGTTGTGTGACCTGCAGTCTACACTGAAGTGGCAGAAAAACTGGTAGAGTAAAAAAAACTGTTAGCATAACACTGCAGAAATATGCACGGGCATGGACTCTACAAGCTGGTGGAAATATTCTGTAGACAACCAATATCATACTTCCTGCAGAACTTCAGGATCGAATGTGCTGTGGAGCTGAAAGAGGGCAGTAAAAAAGCCACATATGGTCCCAGAGCCGCATGTTGCAGATCCCGGACTACAATGATGCCTTCAGTACTTAACTCATCACTTTCATCCTGAACATGAACTAATTTCCTCACACTGATGTAAAACAGAATTCCACAAAGTGGCTGGTTTTCCCATGTCAGTAGGTTGACTACTTTGCTGTCACAGCTTCACTAAAAACACATATCTGTGAACATGCTGAATAGAAATAAACGTTAAATGACAAACACAATACTGAACAGCGCAGTTTAATACCTCCACACACATTACTGACTGTCCACTCATTGTTTTGCACATTTCCTGATGGTGGGCTTTGAAGAGAGGACTAACTGAGTCAGTATGAGGTGTCCGCTGTGAAGAGATGACAAGATCACACCATCTCACCAAGAAGAAAATAAACACTCAGGCATGAACACACACTCCGATCCTGAACACTTAACTCTGTCCTTTACTAAAACACAACTCTTAAAACATTCACCTCTATTTACTAAACATGCCAGTGAACGTGTGTGTGTGTGTGTGTGTGTGTGTTGAATATACTGGAATTTAGGCCTGTGTGCTCATGGGAGTTAAGGAGTCTGCCTAGCTACAGGATAAATGCACACTGCTCCCTAACCAATCACAGCCTTCCATTTAAGTCAGCTGACTCTGGCCCATATCCAGGAAGAGGAGGAGGAAAAAGAGGAATCAGTCACGGACAAAAAACTCGGATGTGTGTGTGTGTGTGTGTGTGTGTTTGTGTTTGTGTGTAAAGCAGTCATTCATGAACCCAACATGCACATGTTGGGCTCATAAATATTGGGACACAGAGTTATTGTTTCTGTTGTACTACAGTATACTGGAGTTATTACAAACTGATGAACACTAAGACCCTCAGCTCTGGTTTGAGGGTATTTACATGCAAATCAGGGGAAAGGAGTAGGAATTATAGCACTCTGTGGCCTCTCTGGTTTTAAAGAACCAAAAGTATATGGACAAACTAACAATCAGGCATGAAACGACCGTTTTAAATACTCGGTTGCGAGTCCTGTAGAGTCAGTGACTGCCTGACGTCTGGAACCCAGAGACATTAGCAGATGCTGGGTTCTTCCCTAGTGATGCTCTGCCAGGTCTTTACTGCAGCTGTCCTCACTTCCTGTTTGTTCTTGTGGCATTTTGCCCTTAGTAATTGAAAGACAGATTAATAGGATTCAGATCAGGTGACTTGGCCGTTGCAGAACATTGCTTTCTTCTTCCTTAAGAAAGTATTTATTTATGTTCTTAAGCATTTGGCCTAATGTGAGCAGGTGATATCACCATATACACTTCAGAATTACTCACATCATCATCTAGGTCTATGTGGATCACTGGATGATGTTACTGAAGCAGTCCAGGCTGCTGTACAGATGTTTCTATGTTTAAGTCTTCTGATTATTGACTGATGTTACTCCACACCTACTTCCTAGACAATATTCTCAATCTGGACAGCAGTTTCAATTCAGAATTCTTCTGTCATCCACTCACTATAAAGATGATGAAAAAATTGATTATTTAAAGAATCATGATTCCTAGTCCTGGCAATTCAGAATCGATTTATAAAATGCCGAAAAATCAATTTTAAAAGTTTTATTGTTTGTCGCTCTTACTCCCGAGCATACTGCATAACGCATTACGTGTCCACTCAGCCACCGTAGGCCACCGTACAGCAAGTTAGTTATCCAGCTCCATTCATCTGAATGGAGGCCGCTAGCATGGAGTCCATTCAGACACAATTATACAAAATATAAACACAGTAATGCACTATGACTTTAAAGTCTGAATTTTATTTTCACTTAAAGGTTAATGCACTGCGGTAGACTGAAGTCTATGTTTACTTTTGTATTAATATATTTTAAATTATTTATTTACTGATGTTTTTTATTTAAGAAAAAGCCAGGCAGCTAAACTAATTCAATTCAATTCAGTTCAATTTTATTTATATAGCGCTTTTAACAATTGACATTGTCCCAAAGCAGCTTTACAGAAAATAATAAAAAGAGTTAAATATATATTTATAGAATTTTTTAGAAATGTTTTCCCTAATGAGCAAGCCTGTGGTGACAGTGGCAAGAAAAAAACTCCCTGAGATGACATAAGGAAGAAACCTTGAGAGGAACCAGACTCATAAGGGAACCCATCCTCATTTGAGTGACACTAACCCAAAACTGGTCATTTAAATTACAGAATTTTAATTCTTATTTTTGGTATAAATATAAAATTATACAAAAGATTTGATACAGTAAGGAACCTAAAAGTATTGTTTTAAATAAATGTTCTATTTGTTTACGTTGTCGTTTCATCTTTCAACCACATAATTTAAACAAAATTTATATAAACTATGTGAATAGAGAAAATCGATTCTGAATGGAATTGAATCACCAGACACAGAGATTCGCACCCGTATCCACTACACTTGTTTGCTGTGCTCTTCTGGGGCTTTGGTTCTCCTGAGCATACAGAGTGTCTGTCTCAGAACCTGGTGATCTCTCTGTGTACACAGCATATTACATCATCCTACATGCGCTCCTGAGAAGAAAACCGTCTCAATTCTCAATTTTCAGATGCCTCAAAATGTTGCCTACTGAGATACCTTACTCAAATATGAGGAAGCTCCATGTGTCGTACTCGTGAAAGCTATCCCAGCATTCAGTGTGGCACTCACAAACAGTTCTAATCAATTTCAAAATTAAATAATTCTCTTTAAAGGTAAGTTTTTATAAATGTGTACACGTGATATATTTGCAGTTTTAAGTTAAAGTGTGATGTTAGCCAGGATGCTTGGTTTAGTTGCCTCAGCCCATTGGTTTAAACTCAGTTTTAGCTCAGCAAGTGAGTCGCTTAATAGCGACTCAGAGCATCTTAATAATCTGCCATCTAAAGTTCAATGTCCATTAGAATTGTCTCTACTGACTACATAGGCACAGGGTATCAGTAGGGTTTTAGGACAGACCCAAAGTGCCTTCTTTTTAAGACTGTACCACATTATGCACTTGGCCACCTAATGTTTATTCAACATCTCTGAAGGAGGTTATTTTAGGTTGTTTCACTTATACACCTGAGCAGGTCTCCTACAATTGGAAGGAGTGTCTCCATTCATTATATTTGACTCCAATATACTGTAATAAACAGCTTACTTCAACCGCACCTTTGTTGCTGTCCAAATACTTATGAACACACATGTGTTAGTATATGTAGCACATATGGGTGTTTTGTGTAGTTATGGAGGTACAGCTGGTGTGCAGCTTCAAGTTCAGGAGAGTGTGTGCACTGAAAAAAATGATTTTTTGACTTAGTAAATTGAGTGGAGATTATTGAAGTACTTTCTACAAGAATTTACTAG
>JAOVVF010032572.1:0-10157 GCA_028565595.1 Duopalatinus emarginatus | reverse complement strand
ATAGATAGATAGATAGATAGATAGATAGATAGATAGATAGATAGATAGATAGATAGATAGATAGATAGATAGATTTACATTTACACCATTTGGCAGAGGCTGTTATCCAGAACGACATACAAAAGTGCTTTGAGGTCTCAGTCAGTAATTACATCCTGATACAGGTTCACTAGGTCACAGAAAAAAATACCATCTGTGCAAACTAAAGAGAATGAGAGTGTTAATTTAAGAACTTCTCAAGGCTTCAGATGTCATTTGAAGACAACCAGTGACTCAGCTGGATGGACATCTGGGGGAACTATGTAGGTGCTAAAACAGATAAGAGTCATGCTGTTATCATTATGGAGTTGTACAAGCAACCCCAGCAACAACCAAGTCTCTGGTTTAATATCCTGAGCTTGGGTTGCTGTCTATATGGAGTTTCACATGTTCTCACCATGCCTGTGTGTTATTCCTCCGGGTTCTTGTCTTGTCTGTATTTGGCAGACGCTCTTATCCAGAGCGACTTACACGGTTACTGGTACTACAGGTAGGCCAATGTACTGTTAGGAGTCTTGCCCAAGAACCCTTATTGGTGTAGCACGGACTAGCTGCCCAGACCAGGACCAGGAATCGAACCCAGGTCTCTCACATGGGAGCCAATGATGTTATCACTGTACCACACCAACCCAGTGTTCTCCTGGTCTTTTCACACCTACCTATAACCTTTTGGGTTTTTCATGGATTTTTGCATAGATAATTATGGTAAAATCATATTTTTAACAGAAGACAGATTATAACACCTATATCCATTTTTAAATATAGCATTTACTTTGTGACCAAAAAAAATATAGCAAACGTAGAGTAGTATAGTGCTATAGGAATCCAGACACAGTCATCAAAATAACTGAGCGATACATAGAGAGATGTACTTTAGGATGTACTTTGACCCTGTGGTTTTCTGTATGATGGACAGAGATACTTCCCCTACACTGTTTAATATAATACCTTATATCTTGTGAGAATCTTACAAGATTTCATAACTAACAGCTACCACTGCTAGTCCAGTATAGATAGATACATCATTACATATTGCTATATAAACACCAGAAACACGTAGCACCAGGCAAACCAGTTCTCATCCAATTATACACTGCCATCATATAAACAATGTCAGTATAAGGAGTAAAAAGTCAGATCTGATGGTCACTGGTAAAAAGAGAAAAATGCCTTACCTTAGTCAGAGGGACGCACAAGGCTCTTTCTATCCAGAATGAAGAATGAGGCAGAGATGGGTCAGGGGACGTCGAGGCACTCAGTAAAGGGGGCTATAGAGGGGCAGGGCTGCAAATGGACGTGTGATCTGTTCAATCTAATTGACATACTACACTGTGTGTTCAGTCAAACAAGTAGTACATATGAATTATTTCTACTTTCTGTAGCAATCAAGCTGAAAATTAAACTCTTTGAAGCTATTATTCACTCACTGGTCATGTACACCAGAATTTTCCAATCATGTGGCAGTAGTACAATTCAGATACAGCTCAAGAGTATCAGTTGATATGTGACCTCATTGACTTTGGCTATAGAATAATTGTTGATGCCAGATGAGCCGCTGATGTCCTGGTGTTTTCACATCCAACAGTCACAACATTTAGTGAACCTTGAGATGGATTACCTACAACAGTAGAAAATCACATCCACTGGTGTCTGCAAAGAACAGGAGATTTGAGACATGGTGGCTACAACTACCAGTGTCACCTAGTCTTTGCCATACTGAGTAAATATGATTGGAGTCAACACCCTTGACTTGTATATGCATGATTTTATGCATTGCGCTTATTGTTTAATTTCAGGCTGAGACAGAACAATGAGTCATAGATTGTTTCAACAGAACCATTGCTAAGACTTTTCTGATGTCTTAAAAAAGCTTTCTGTTTACGTCCTGCTGCCTTATTTCCTATCAAACGTCTGTCTTTACCATGAGTAGCACTCGTTCATGATTCATCTTGTCAATGTGTATACTGTATACTTTATACAAAGCATTTAAAACATCCATCAATATTATTATGTCAGATCCACATACAACGCTCACTACCATGTCAGTGTCAAACTACATAATAACTAGACAGCAGTGGTCCATTGGTGGTCTTTTTACATTGTTGTATTAGATAGAGGGTGCCCTACAAATAGTGTATAGCAAAGTATGAGCACCTACATGGTCTGTTTACAAAAAATATAGACATACATTCTAAACCAGCAGTTGTAAGTATATTGGTTTGTTTGTGTTCGATTACTTTCAGATCCCAGATATGGGTCAAGACTACCATTAATATTATATGGTATATTAAAACTCACTCAGTGAAATACACTCAGTCAATACATTACTGATTTTGGCTCCCAGCTATTAGACCACCTCCTAAATTCAAAAAAGACGAGGCAACACAAGGTTGGTGTGGTACAGTGGTAACATCATCGGCTCCCATGTGAGAGACCTGGGCTCGATTCCCGATCTGGGCAGCCGGTCCGTGCCACGCCAATAAGGGTCCTTAGGCAAGACTCCTAACACTTTGTTGGCCCACCTGTAATACCAATAACCTTGTAAGTCGCTCTGGATAAGAATGTCTGCCAAATGTCGTAAATGTAAACACTAGGACATATGTTGCTCAATGTGTTGCCAGCTACTGAAAAGAAGAGCTTTAATGGTTTTGGTTGGATTCAGTAATGAGACCTGAATCACAACAAGCCATAGTGCCCTGATTTAAACCTAACAAGACTTAATAAAGTGCAGAATCAGCACTTTATACCAAACACTGCCAGCTAGTCATCTGACTCCTTAATGACTCGCTGTTTACAGCTTCAGTGTGTTACTCTGTCTGTTCTGTCTATTTAACCTCCAGAGGCAGTATTAGGATTTGGGGTTGCTTTAATTTGTCAGGGTGATGATCAGCAACATTATGTGGTAATAAAATGAAGTCAGCTGAGTACCTGAATGTATTGAATAAGCAGGTTAAAAAAATCAATAGGTTTTTTTCCAGGATGACAGTACCAAAATACACCAGGCTTCAATTATAAAAGAGGCATGACATGACCTGGCTGCCACAGAGCCTTGAATTTAACCCCACTGCAAGTCATTAAGATCTGCTGGAGTCTTTATGGAGTGGTTTGACCCTCCTAGCCGCAACAAGTCAGATGCAACTTAAATGTGATGCTGCATAAAATTCTCAAAACAAGGCCACACCATAATCAAAGCTAAACGTGTCCAACAAAATATTTGTGTGTACAAACTTTTTTGGCCAGGCTGTGTATTTCTGAATACAAACTGCACAATATATTTACAAAGCAAGAAACACATATAGAGAATAAATCCCATTTAAATGCCACATCTCTCACCACAGTGGATTTATTAATCATGTATGGCACAAAACAAATCTATTTCTATCTAATTTGATCTTAGAATGGCAAAACTACTTGGCATGGATGGACTTAAAAACAAAGGCACTGCACTAATACAACAACATGTTTAAAGCAACGTTTTACACCTTAACAGTCTTTTGTGTGTCTCAGATTTAAAAAAAAATAATGAACTCAGTGAACAATGTAAACAGTACAACATACAGTGGTCCTTTGTCCAATGTATAAAAACACATCAGTTTCTAACTCTTGGGCATTTACACAGACATTGGCATTAGGCATGTGTCAATATTAAATGTTCTTGCAGCACAGTGCTGATGAAATCAGTCTGACTTGTCAGACAGTGCTGACGGTGTAGATTAGTACTGTAGAACTGCAGCTCAGGTGTTTATATTAATGCAATACACATTTCATTCTAATGTTTTTCATTTTTCATGTCAGATTGAGTCATGTCACACTCCCTCATGTCACAGTGATTATTCTCCTATTAGAAAATACCCCATCATTTATTATACTATCATGAATCAGACAAATATTGTACCTACTTACTTAGTACACATTTTTATCCAAAATAAGCTAAGTAAGTTATTTTTATACCGCTGTCCAAATAGGACACAGTTTATGTCAGGATTGCAGATGGCATTGAAAAAACAGCTGCGTACCAGGACAGCCTTTTCAGCATCGGAACACAGGGATATTATATTAACTCATTTACAGTCAGAATGTTGTGCATGAATACTGCAATCACCAGTAATCAGCCCTATAAAGTCTAGTTGGCAATAAAAATAAATAATACATGAAAGTAATTAAAACTGTCCTGAATCTCTTAAGGGATTTAAGACCTCCTGTTATTATCAATTAAAATCCTGAGCTAAAAAAAATGGTTCTGTGTATGAAAATCTTACAATAGACTCTAATATTTAAAAGGGTCAGTTTATATTGAAATGCACTAAATCTTTCTTTTTCAGCATAACTACTGAGTGTGTTGTACATTGCACATTTTTATGGCTCATCATCTTTGTATTATTTTAAGATTGACAGCTCACTTTAAAGCAATTCCATTAAAAAATCAGTGTGTTGCAAAAATAATAAAATATATCTCTTAAATTTGTTAGTTAGTTAAAAATGAAGTCCTTAATGTCCTATATAAATCCACACAATCTCCTTTCTTAGCCCAAAAAGCATAGAAAGGCCATAAGAGAAAAGCCGAGTAAGATAAAGAGCACTTTGAGGAGTGGTCGCTGCGGGGAATTGAGCTCATGAGGAAGGATCTCCAGAAATGTGATGTAAACAAATGTTCCTGCTGCCAGGCCTTCTAGTATAGCCTGGACTAACGCCCCTGACTGCAGCTGAGCTTCACTGACCCCAATGCCGATTGCGATGCCCATTGGTGACATTACAGAAAAGACAAGGATGTAGATGATGAGCCACGTGGTCCGGACAGCACTCTGGACCAGCTTTAACGAGAGGCTGAAGACGATGATGCTCTTGTGGACTAAGATGGCGATGCAGATCTCCAACACCTGAACAGGATTAAAAATAATGTATGATAAGAACGCATGCCTGTTGAGCATCCAATATAGCCTGACATAAAGGAAAAAAAGTAAAGAGGAAGCAGGGCTGGGCAGTATATCAATATATTAAAATATATTGCGATATAAACAGAGCATGATATGGAATGGTTATATCTTTTATATCGATATTTGTAACTCTGCTGAGCTTGTCCGCTTCTCTCTGCCCCGCCTCCACCCGCATGCTGTCTCTCTCTCGCTCTCTGTGGTAAAAGGAGTTAGTCTGTAAAAATGTGACGGTCATGTACTTATTTGTTTAACTTATTTTATACTGATTTGTGTTGTAGGCTACATTTTTATTTACTTATTTTCCAGAACACTTAGGTTTGCTTTTGTTATGTGCAATATGTTCTCAACATGTAGCCTAATTCCACTATCCTTAAATCACTTTCTAACACACACTGTAGGTCTGTAAGCTAATCAAGTCATGAACTACTTCAGTTTTCATTTGGATAAATAAAAATGTTTTTCTGATCTTGCTTAGCTCTGCTTTACAACTGATTTTTTCCACACATCATGAAAAATGTATAATCACAGGGAAAAGTTAATATGAGGGATTTTGAGAGATAAGGTTGAGGTAGCATACAACTGAATGTTCTGTTCATAAAATGTACATAAAACAGATTTTTTAAACATTATTTTTCACAACGTATATAATATCGTATCGTATATTGTATCGTATCACCATTCAGCTAAAATATATCGGGATATGATTTTTTGGTCCATAACGTCCAACTCTAAGAGGAAGACAAGTGGGGTAAAAAAAGGTAAACGCTTTCACTTCTCCTAACATGTTCAGGCAGAAAATAGCTTCTGGAGAAGTAGCTAACTCAAAAATCTGTTCAAGCAGAAAAATGTATCAAGTAGGCACAATTTAATGCTTATGCAAGTTCCTAGTTGATTAGCTATACCAGTTCTCTGGAGTTACAGCAAAACAACTGGAAAACATAATCCGTTTTTATGGTGATGAATAAAACAATGGACATAAAAATGCTGCAAATCTATAAACCTGGTCAGACACTATCCACTTACTCTGTGCTTGATTGCGATATGTCAATGTGTAATATTTTACTGTGTAATATGTCAATGTGTAATATGTTACTATGTTATATGTCAGTATGTAAAACATCAACATATGATATGTCCATGTGTATTATGTCAATATGTAATATGTCAGTGTGCAATACCTCCATGTGTAATGCATCAGTGTGTAATGTCAGTCTGTAATATGTCAATAACACACCAGCGTGTAATGCATCAGTATGTAAGACGTCAGTATGTATCATGTCAGTGTGTAATACATCCACGTCTACATGTTTTATACATCTTTATGTAACATGTCAGTGTGTAATGTCACTATATAAGGTTAGTGTGTAATAGATCAGTCTGTCTGATATAATTTATATTTTGGAAGCTGGCCACAAAATGATTCTGAAAATCCCAATAGCAGGACAGAAATGATCATCACAACAGCTTATAAAGCCTAAGTATAAAGTGATTTATGTTATTTTACCCTAATCAACAAAGCTAATTTTATATATAATTATAGTTTTCAAGTTTTTTTCATTATAGTGTCATAATGAAGAGTCTGTATCAAAAGCATATCATTACTTTTATACACCACTGTCAGGATCTTAAAAGACTAAAACAGTATATTCAAAATAAAATGTAAAACTTTGTTGTAATATAATTAGAATAGTCTTAGACGGCTACATTACTTTTGAAGTTTTTACCTTAGTGTCAGTTGTTTGCAAGCCAATAGCCAAACCCTCAAACACAGAGTGCAGCGAGAGGGACAGGAAGAGTATGAAGGAGCGGAAGGATGAATGTGCCTGCAGGTCCATGTGGACATGGTGGCCACTAGTCTCCATGTTGTTTACAGACCGAGGTGCATGAGTGTGGCTGTGACCAGGAGATGAGAGCAGAGGAGCAGTTTCCTCATTCCCATGTCCTTTACAGCTGATAACCAGCTTCTCGAGGACGAGAACAATGAAGAAGCCACATGCAATTATGAACATGTGTACAGGATAGTCAGTCTGGAAAGAGTAGAAAAGTTAGTTTGGGGTTCTTTATGAAGAAACTCTTTTACTTTGTTCATAATAATGTATCATACATATTATTGATTTATTGCATTTGATATTTTATTTACTATATACATATTATTAACATATAATGTAAAAGACAGAAGATAGCTACTGCTCTTAGTGTGAAACAGAACTAAAGTTTACAAATGTCCAGTCAAATGACTAGCAGGTCAAATATAGAGTTTAATGGCTAACTCAAAGGTTATTGTTTAAATTTGTTAAAGAATAACATCACAAAAATCAATTCTTTGCTATGATAAAATGTACAGGAACTTACTTTTGCCTTAAATATATTCATTCTGATTGTGGTACCAAATCATTGAGGGATTTACTTTTTAATTTTTTTTTTTTTTCATAAATTGTATAGAAATTTGACTTTCTATATGTAAAACAAAATTTTACACATTTTGTAACTTCATATTGGAACAAAGGTTAATTTCTGACCACAAGCAAACTCACATTTATGCCTTGTAGTTGCTCGCTTATATCAGAGAGATAATCTGGAATAATGTCCAAGAGACAGGCAGCGAGGAACACGCCTCCGGCAAAGCAGCTGATTAAACTCAGTACTGTCGTGTGGACTGCTGGAAAAGAAAAGCAACACTAGAGTCACCGGTATTGATTAGGAAAGTTGCTGATACTCATTAAGTCAAACCTATGCGTAGCTGGTTCTGCTTTTTTTTTGGTCAGGTTACTCTCAAGGTTTTTTTCTTTTTGTCATCTTCGGGACTTTTTCCTTGCCAACATCGCCTCAGGCTTGCTCATAAGGAATAAAAATGTATATAAATGTAAAATCTGGATTTAATATTTCTGTAAAGCTGCTTTGGGACAATGTCCAGTGTTGCAAACGCTACATGAATTGAATTACTTATCAAGAATATAAGAAGTGACGATGTCTAAAAAAAGGTCCATGCGTTTTGTAAAAACTAATCCTAAATGTTCACACTTATCACACCTGTACCTGTGTTTAATGCACACTAACTCAATCACTGCTGACATGTGTGTTACAGTGAAGTGTCACCTCAAAGTGAGATTAACTCTAGATTCAGGAGGTGTTACAGATCTAGAAGTGTAGTCACATGACAAACTGTCACTGACTGGCTGCATGAATCTATAGACTGGGTTAGGAAGGAATAATCCCCAGAGTTACTTCTTCATTCCCTTCTCTGTTTTTTTTATTTTATTTTTACTATAATTATTAGATTTGCTGCTGAACTTCATTCAGACAATCCACTCTAAAACGTACAGTAACAGAAAACTATTTTTATAATTTTGATCCATTTCTTTCTATCATCTACTCAGACGTCCTTGTGTATAAGACTGAGAAACCTCAGATAAGGGTTTAAAGCTCACATAGATTACATCTGAATCTGTTTAAATGACCATACACTCTTTCCATCTGCAAAAGTAAGACTGAAAGTAAAACAGTTTCTTCAGATGTTTATTGGAACTGATATTAATAAGTGTGATCATGTGCCTGGAGTGAGTACTGAGTGAACTATACATTACATTACATTACATTACATTATATTATACATTACAAACATGATCAACATTACAGAACAGCCTGGTTTGGACTGGTTTGTTGATTTATTGTAGTCTGTAAACCATAGGCAGTGGGGGGTAAAGTGGATTTCACTGATAACATTCAGAAACCTATTCAGTGATCATGTATGTAAATATAAAGGAACTGATCAAAGACCATGATGATCAGCTGGATAGCTCAGGACATACCACACATATATACATCATGACACACAGCACAGATTTCAATACAAATCAGGAACTTACCTGTTCCACTGGTTTCTCTAAAAAATTTTATCCGGACAGGAACAAACCCAAAAAACAGAGTGAGAACTAACAGGCCAACCAGGGCCGAGACTTTAACTGTTAATATGTACTCCATCTGTATGTGTGTGTCTCCGTCTAAATGTAAACAAACACACTCAACCCTGTAGACAAAACCCTATAAAACACTGTTTCTCTAACATTAACCAGTCTCCTGGTACTTCTACATGTTTATAACTATAACCAGAGACTACACATGTCGTTAAAAACACTTCAATCCAGTCTAACAGCTCCTGATCACTACACCAGGACTAACACCACGTTATCCACTGCTTTCTCCTTTGGCTCCGCCCACTGACGCTATATATATATTTGCATATCACACTTCCGTCTTCCGCTTTCCGCGGAACCATGACAACCAGTGTACTAAATAGTGTGACTAATGTCATACACGCGGCTATGGTTTCTACATGCAAATTGTTGACGCGTCAAAATATCATCGATTATTAATAAGTCTTAAAGAGTGCTTTGGATTCAACACGTGACTGAATATCGCCAAAATGTGGATCCATACTCACTACATAGGCACACTAGACAGTAGTGTATACACACGCAGTTCAGGACATGTCCAGCAGAGAGCTGAGTTTAGGATTCAGTCAATGACGAAAAGGCACATGAGAGGTCTTGTGATCATGTGGAGTTTTTAGTAAATGCAAGCATTATGATATATATATATATATATGAATGAAATGACCACATTCACACACTTTTTGCATTGTACATACTGTATATAGTTCAAATGACAATAAAATACACTTAAGCTACATTTATCTCATTTATACAACTGAGCAGTTAAAGGTTAAGGGCCTTGCTCGAGGACACAACAGTGGCGGTTTGGTGGTGGTTGGATTCTGATCAGATATCCAGGCTGACACTACCACACGACTTGTAGGACTGAAGCTCCATGGTGGCAGTACAACCTGGCCCACCACTATTCCACCCAAAAAGACATTGTTATTGGAACACAGTAAAGTCTGGGTCTGCTGGGACTCTTGTTCTGTACCCATTTTTTTTCCATATAGATGCATTTTAAACATATAGAAGTTGTGACTTTATTCCATCAGTGGATGACCACCATAAGACCACCACTGTGGCAGATCCCATGAGCACAGTGTTCACCCTGATGTTGCTTTTTAGTGTATATTGATACTTTAAGTAAAATTGAGATAAAGATTCCTTAATTGTCATTTTATCATATACACTGGTGCACAACAAAGAATAAAATATTGTTCCTCCCATATAAACAGTGTACATAAATTAT
>JAOVVF010032571.1:0-10157 GCA_028565595.1 Duopalatinus emarginatus | reverse complement strand
CATCTCAGGGAGTTTTTCCTTGCCACTGTCGCCAACGGCTTGCTCATTAGGGATAAAATTTCTAATAATTCTATAAATGTATAACCCTTTTCATTATTTTCTGAAAGCTGCTTTGGGACAATGTCCATTGTTAAAAGTGCTATATAAATAAAATTGAACAGTCTATCTGTTGCTAGACTGTTTTGCAAGTAAAATAGGTTTATCTCCCTTTACCTCCTAAGATATAAAATATACTATTCTTAAAGAAATACAGAATACTTAAAGAAATAAAGAATACCAGTTGCATAAAAAGCCTTTGTGTCTTTACATTTGAGGAATTTAGCATGCGCCTAGCTGTGAAAAATTAAAGGCACTGTGTTATTTAAGATAGGTCATGTGGTTAGTAGTTTTCAGAACACAACTAACTTTATTATTATTATTATGTTATTTGATAAATGATATCAGAGTAACTAGTGACAATCACAGTTCACACACTTGCATAGAAACATGCACATACACACACTCATCCACAATTTTTTGACACGGCCTTGGCTGTTGCAAATGCTTAAGTTCCTACGCTAAAACATATACAAACAGATATAAACATTCTATACAGCTAGATGATTCAGATCATCAAAAACTTGAATTTATATCAGAAAATTGGTAAAGAAATTTCCCTTATTTATTAGTATTTTTTATTATTTATTTATTTTCTTTAATTTTTCATGGATGACTGACCATTTTATCCAGCTTTCCATCCAGCTTCTTAAGTTCATAATAATATCAGAGTAACTAGCAGAATCAAAAGCAGTCAAACACAGAACATACTATAGGTCTCTGCTCTTCTACGCCTTGCCACAAAAATGATCAGAAGATCACTAGATATCATACATGTAAGTAGAATTCATTACACAATCAGTCTTTGTATACATATACATTGTAATAACCAAATCCAAAAGATTAAGATTTAGTAGAATTTTGTCAGAGCAGGTTAAGAAAACTTACAAAATAGTCCAGAATATTCATCAAAGATCTCTGCATTACTCTTGGGTGGTCTATAAATGACTACAGAATAATTGAAGGAATTGGGCTTGGTACTCAAGTAACATATTTCAAGGTCAAGGACATATTTCAACTCTCCTAGCATTATTGCACTTTAACATTAACACATCCCTGTAAGCCCATGCTGTTGGAATTTTGGCCAATATAGTCTTTGGACACTAGATGGGGACATTTACACTTTTTCTGGTTTGCAATTTTACCCTTAATTTTCTCCGGTCTCTGATTCGCTAGACTATTTAAATCTTGCAAGACATTGGAGGGTGGCTTATTGGCCTCTGGCATGAGCTGGTTTTGAGATGTAACTACCTACATCTTCATTTCCACTCCCTTCTTTAGCAGAGCTGCTTGTAATTGCCCCTTACTTACAGGCCCCTTCATCAGTTCATCTGGACATAAGGTTTAGCAGTTTCAGCTGGTTGTAAGTTTCCACAACCTTATATGCAGTTTATTTGCGTAATGACTGAAACCAGGATTGTTTTTACATACAGTGGAAACCATGATCATTTTTATGCAAATTACCATTACCATTAATTACAATGTTTCCATGTGCTATTCATATAAAATTGGGAAATTGCTGCCATCACTACTAGTGTGTACTACTGGCCCCCTTCTTAGTTCAGGAATGGGCGTTTCCTTTTCACATAGAGTAGATGGTCTCTTTAATTCCCCAGTCAAACCAGCATATGCACATATCAACTCAGCGCCCAAGTAGTACAGTGCATGCTGAGGTCTGCCTAGAGCCAGCTGCCATGCGATCCGTCTAAGTGTCAGCTTTTCCTGCTCTAATGCTCCCTGTATTTCACTGACCAGGGGGTCTACCTGATTAACAGGTCAGGTCAGAGGTGGCTGACAGGCCTAAATCTTAATCTGATCAAAATAAAAAGTCTACTTTATTGTCAATACAGGACATACAGAGGATTTGAACTGCGTTTCTCTCAGACCCATGGTGCAACAATAACATAGCATTAAACATTAAATAAACACTAAACATAAAATAGAAATAAAATATGAAATATGAAAATATACACTAAACAAAAAAAATAATAATTTGAATATTTAAATATTAGTTAAATAAAAAACTCCCTGTTATTGACATCAGGGACCAAAAAGTGACCTCAAAACCATAACGTGACATAGCCACCTAAAGTCTGTAGGTATGGCTAGTGCAATTTTTAATCAGTAGTGCAAATTGGATTAGCATATATCCTGTCAAATGTGATGTGGGTCTTAAGACCTGCTTAAAGTGATGGTGTGCATAAACCAATTTTTGATGAAGACAAAGTCCATTATTTATAGTGTGAAATCAGGATCCAAAGTTTATGTATGTATTGGGGAGATGCAGGATCCAAACTTTTGTGTGTACAGGGGGCTAAAGGGAGAGGGGGAGCAAAGCGGGCAGACAGTTGAGCAGCCTGACAGCCTGATGGACGGAGTTGTGTCTCAGTCTGCTGGTTTAAGCCTGGGGACTCCGCAGTCTCCTCCCTGATGGTAGCAGGCTAAAGAAGCTGTGAAGTGGATAAGTGGCATCAGCTGCCTTGCAGAGAGCTTTTCGAGTGAGGTGCTGTGTCCTGGAGGGAGGGGGAAAAAGGGGCTGACGAACCTCTCGAACCTGCTCTTACAATGTGCTGGAGGGTTTTGTGACAGGACCACACAGTGATGCTGCTGGTCAGGATGCTTTTGATGGCTTCCCTGTAGAAGGTGATGGGGTTGGGGGTTTAGGTTGCAAAGGAAGTAGAGGCGCTGGTGAGCCTTCCTGGCCAGTATTACCTTGTTTTTGCTCCATAACAGGCCCTCTGAGACATGCACACCTAGGAACTTGGCACTCCTCACCCTCTCTACAGAAGTACCACTGATCGTCAGAGGAGCATGCTGGGTGCGCATTTTTCTGAAGTCCACGACAATCTTCTTTTTATCAACGTTCAGAGAGAGATTGCTGTGACAGCACCACAACACCAGATGGTTCACATCACTCCTGTAGTTTGTCTCATCGTTGTTGCTGATGAGACCAACCACAGTTGTGTCATAGGCAAACTTGACAAAGCAATTGGAACAGTGCGACGGTGTGCAGTCATGAGTCATAAGAGTAAACAGAAGAGGGTTCAGCACAGATCATTTGGGACCCTGTGCTCATTGTGATGGTGCTGGACGAGTTACTGCCAACCTGTACTGCCTGTGGTCTCCCAGTCAGGAAGTCTAACAGCCAGCTGCACAGTGAGGTGTTCAACACTAGTCTGTCCAGTTGAGAATGAGCTGCTGCGGGATGATCGTGTTGAATGCTGAGCTGAAATCAATGAATAGCATTCTAACACTGTTATGGGTCAGCCAACCCCGGTCTCCGGGCATTCTCTCCGCTTCTTGGCCGGGAACCCATCATCATTTGGGTGACATGGTTAGTGCAATTATAAATGAAAAGTACAAGTTACCAGAAGATTTTTCATGGTTCCTACATCTCTCAATTATAATGTTCTATAAACTGTCTATGTTGGGACAGACCAAGTTGATATCCAAGATGATATAGGGGGTCAGTGTGGATCAGGCAGGTTTAAGGAGCAGGAGGAACCGGAAATCGGGGTCACTGTAATCTCCTGGTCCCTCAGCCATATTGGCAAGTGTGTAGATGACCTTACTGCGAGATTCTGCCTTCAAAGCATGAGACAAGCCCTAAGAGGAGCAAGGGCCAAACTGTCCCAGGCTATCAAAGAGGCAAAGCACACACATGGCCTGAGCATCCAGAGCCACTCCAAGGACAGCAGTGACACACAGTGTATGTGGCAGGGCATTTAGGCCATCACCAACTACAGGACAACAACACCTGCCTGTGACAGAAATGTCCAGATGTGCTGAACGGCTACTATGCTGTGTTCAAGTCACAGAATCATGTGCCAGCGGGGAAGACCACCCCTCCTCCCAATGACTTGTTTACAGCAGCTGATGTGAGGAAAACTCTATGCAGAGTTAACCCATGGAGAGCTGCTGTACCAGACAACATTCCTGGTAGAGTGCTCAGGGAATGTGCAGACCAGCTCACAGATGTCTTCACCAATATTATATCCCCTGCAGTTGGTCTACTGACCCAACCACTCAACAGATGAAACCATATCCGACCACCTTTCAACTGGTGCTCACCCACCTGGACAATAAAGACACATATGTTCATTGCTGTTCATTGACTTCAGTTCAGCATTTAACACAATCATTCCTCAGCACCTGATCAGAAAGCTGAACCTACTAGGCCTGGACGCTTCCCTCTATAATTGGATCCTGGACTTCCTGACTGGGAGATCTCAGTCAGTCTGGATTGGACATAACATCTCCAGCACCATCACACCGAGCACTGGGGCCCCCCAGGGCTGTGTGCTCAGTCCATTACTGTTTACCTTGCTGGCTCATGACTGTGCAGCAATGCACAGCTAGCATCACAGGTTTGCAGATGACATAACTGTGGTGGATCTCATCATCAGGAACAAGTGAGCATTCAGAGAGTAAGTGCAACAGCTAATGGACTAGCATAAACCCAACAACCTGTCTCTGAACCCTGTCCCCTTTTGACTTCAAAAGGACAAAGCATGATCACTTTCCACTAAACAGCACCAAGCTTCAACAGCACCAAGTCTGTTGGAGTTCCACCTGGCAGAGGATCTTACCTGGTCCCTCAACATCAGCACCATAGCCAAGAAAGCCCAGCAGCATCTCCACTTTCCGCGAAGGCTGAGGAAGTCACTTCTCCCACCTGCCATTCTCACCATATTCTTAAGAGCATCCTAAGCAGCTGCATCACTTCCTGGTTTGGGAATTGCATGTACATGGCTTCCTAATATTTCGTACTTATTGAAGGAAACAAATTGGGTTTAAATACACCACAGGACAAACTCCAAACAGATGAAACTAAGTGTAGTGCTGAGGAAGGAATTTTTGGAGGGCCCCTGGGGACTGTAGTCTCTCAACTGGAGTATGGCAGGGCTGAGGCACTGACACCAAAAGGTACACAAACCTTTTGAAACATTTGTAACACATCACACACAACACACAATCCCCACATCTGCACACTATACTAAAAAGAACAATAAAACATAATATTAAAATATATCACAATATAACATTATAACATATTTCACTTACCTCCTCTCATTGTCATCCAAATGAACAAACAGCACATTCTTAGAAATGGCCTTAGCCAAGGCTGTCATAGTTTTGTAGTCCTTTGGGATAACCTGAATATATAGAAAAATGCATTCAGTCATAATAAGAAATATTTTCATAATAAGAAAAATTTGCACATTTGCACAAATCTGCACATTTCTGAAACTCAATTACAGTGCAACTTTCCAGTAACTAATAACTAATGATCACTGTTTGACATCACTGCCATATACATATGTACAGTGCATGCCTAGCCACAGAAGCACTGTGGCATGATAGTGACATCATGTGACATATCAGTCCTTGGGCTTATATTAGGTAAGTAAGGAACCAAATTATTTAGATTTTACTTGATGTGAAAATGGCAGTGGAAACCTATAATGCAAAGGAGAGAATTGAGCCAGTAGGCATTGCTGAGTTGGGTTACTCAGTTTTAGTTAGCTTGCAGTTTATTCATAACATTCACACATTTTGACAAATGCATTTTGTTATTTTGTGGAGCACATGTTTTTTTGTTTGTTTGATTGTATTTGTTGGCAAAACAGTTTTGGAGCAATGAGAGTAGCAATCAAGATGAGTAGTAAATACAGTTCCTAGCACATCTCTAGTAAGTATGTTTATTAAGTTGTAATCTGAAATACTGTAATTAAGAGGTTTGAGCTCTTCTGATGAAAAACCATACATGTGACATTTTTAAAAATCACTTATGCATAAGATGGGATAGTTTGTTGTCCTTTATTTAATATTAGCCAGTTACTACAACAATTTAGCTGTTAACTACGGCTGTAATTTAAACTTTAAATTGTGCTTATGTGGAAAAAAAACGTTCTTCACTGTCAAAAATGGATGTACAAGCAGTGGTACTAACTGCGGCTGACAAAAATTAGTTAAAAATAGAGAAAAAAAAGCTGAAAATAAACACATGGAAAGACAAAGAAAGAAAGATCCTACGCAATGCAGGGAAACCGTATATTAACAGAAAGGGAGAAAAAAAGCCACCGAAAATACCTCATGAGGCCGGACAGCTAGGCGCTAGCAACTTTGTTACTCTACTCCACTCTTTGTGGGCCTTATAAAACTACACACATGTAGTAACATTATTATAATGCTATACACTGTGTTTACGCACAAACAATCAGATGTTACTTGTTTCTAACTTTTGTTATGTATTTGTAATGTATTATGCTCTCAAGGTCAAAAAGTGTGGAACTGGCTGTAAGCAGCAGTGTGCAAGACTTACTGATGCATGCAAGCTACAACTTTTAGCTCTGTTTTACTCCGGTACACATGAGAAGCAGTAAGCTGTAATTCTGTCGGGCATGGAACAGGTGAGCAATGCAATTGTAATCTTTAGTCAATGCTGACAATTTTCTATATATTGTTACTATATTCCTAGTTTATTGTTTGGACAGGTTATTCAGGAAAAGTTGCACAAATGTTAGTTAGGGCAAAATGAAGGACTTGAGTCAGACCAGGCTACTGAGGCTAGGTTTCCTTTGGACGAGACAAACATAAGAATAGTTAACGCACCTTACACTTCAAAAATTGTGAGTGTTATAATAAGTGAGTGTATACACTGAAGTGGCCAAAAAAATGGCACAGATGAGCCTATGCAAATACGTAGGCTGGTGGTGGCTCCATAATGGTATGGGGTTTGTTTAGCTGGCACCCTGGTATATCTAAAACGTCTCTGACAGGTAAACACTATTTGTGCCTTTCTTTTTCTTTGCAAAGTATTAAATTGCCAGTCTACATAAAGCACATTTAAATTTTTTTATGTAAAAAAAAGTTATCCAAAAAAAAAAAGAAAAAAAAAATATTTCTCTTAAACAGAAAAAAAATTGCTGATATATGGGTTTGTGTTGAAAGAGCTCAATTAATGGTAAGAAGTCCATTATGTAATATACATGTAATATACATTAAATAAGACTGTAATATACATGTAAACAATGAATCCCATGCAAATGGTACATGATATACTGTAAATATAAATATAAAATGGCTATGTGACTATGTCCGAATAACCTGAGGGTAAAACCTTTGAAGGGTAGCCATTGAAACAGGCTATGGTTTGGGTGGGGTCCTTACTAATCTGTTTGCCTGATGCCCTGAACTGCATGGAGTAGATATCCTAAAGTTTTGACAGTGCAGTCCTGTTAATGCGCTCAGAGCTACAGATGACTCATTAAAGTTCGGTGATGCTCCTGGAGAGAATAGACTTGCTGGTGGCAGAAAAAAAAAGAGTTTCAGCAGTGCTGTGGAGATCTTGAATTTCTTCAGCTTCCTGAGGTGGTATGTATGTATTCCACGTCAGGTCCTCAGAGATGTGGACACCGAGATACCTGTAGCTGGTCAACCAGAGTTCCATTGATCTGGGGTGGTGTGCATGAAGTTCCCCTCTTCTCTCTCCTGAAGTCCACATCCATCTCATTGGTCTTGGTCCACAAGGTTCTGTTTTAGGCCCGTTATTATTTTCTCTATATATGCTACCTTTGGGTAATATTATTCGTAAACATGGTATCGGCTTTCATTGTTGTGCTAATGATAGACAGTTATATATATCAGCAAATTCGGATAAGAGACACCAGTTTAAGTTGAGGAATGTGTGAAGGACATTAGACACTGGATGTTGGACAGTTTTCTTCTGATAAATTCTGATAAAACAGAAGTACTAGTATTAGGACCACAGGTAGCTAGAAGTAAACTTTCTGATTCCTTATTGACTCTGGATGGTCTTTCAGTTACACCATGTGTGTGACCTTGGTGTGATTATTAATTCTAGTCCTTCATTTGAAGCTCATGTAGATTATATCACCAGGATAGCCATCGACCATCTTAGAAACATTGCTAAGATAAGAAATATGGTGTCACTGCATGATGCAGAAAAACTTGTTCATGTTTTTGTTACCTCTAGGTTGGATTATTGTAATGCCCTGTTGTTTGTTTTTTCCAAGTAGGTGCATAAACAAACTGCAGTTAGTCCAAAAATGCAGCAGCCAGAACCCCATCCCCCTCCCTCCCACGTTCACTCAGTTTTTGATGTCTGTGTCACCTTCTGGTTCTCCCTTGTAGTTATGCTGTCTTAGCTAGCCTGCCGGAGTTAAAGAACACTGGTCGCCGTTCCTGGAGTGCCTGTGCCTGGACTGAGCCGGCTTTGGTGTGGCTAGAATGCCAATGTGCTCACAGAGCTTGGCTGCCGTGATGAGTCTGTCAGTCAACCTGGCTATCCATCTACAAAACCTGGTTTTCTAGTCACCCTGCACCCACCTATCATCACATATTTTTACCTCCTGGTTTCAGCTTACCGGAGTATTAGCAACACACAAGAACAGGATCCGCAGTGTATGTAAACAAAACATGGTGTATCGTTGTCGCGTTTGATGCCCACTGTTTAGCTGACCTGATGTTCTTGATTATTAAGTGCAGACCCTTCTATCTCCCATGTGAGTTTGCTTGCATTGTTGTTGCTGCAGTTTATGTACCTCCAGATGCTAACATGACCATGAAAAATATTTATCATTGCTGGGGGCATCAATCATTGCACTTTAAGATCTGGACAAATGGCATCCTGAGCTAGATCAGAGACAGGAGACTGTGGACAGGAGGCTCCTCCACTGACCTCAGTGGCAGCAACCCTAACACAAACACAAGACACCTCTTCTGAGAGTGTTGTCCGTTCAGGCTGCTTAAAATAATTTTAAAGATTTGGAATCACCGGAAAAAATTGAGCTCCTGTAGTTCCTTTTCCAGGTCGGTACAGTTCAAGTATGCTGGCATGAGCACCCTCCACATGTAAGGAAAACACCACTTGGATAAGGCAGGCCAGCTCCTTGGTGAAGATCAAGTGTTAGATTGCGATCTTAGCCCATTTGCGCACTGGCCCAGTCAATCACGACAACATACACATTTTTTGTCCTTCTCCGCAGTTTGAGGGCTCACCAGAAGCTGGAAATAAAACAAGCTTTGTAGAAAAAGTCCACCTGGCTTGTCCTCCCAACCATCATAGGGAGTCAGTGGGGAAACGCTGGCATTGCTAATGCGTCTTCGCTCCACTTCCACCCTCCTGCTGTGTCCATTTTTAGTTTCTGTTGTTTATGATTTACTGTGACTGTATATAAAAATTACTCACAGTACGCAGGGTAGGGATATAAATGCAAGAAAGCGTCTAATGAAGTGAAACCATGTTCAAAACGCAAAACAACTAAACATGAAACCAAACGTGAAAGTTTTCCAAAACCATCCACATGAACATACACAGGGTCCAAGAGTATCAAAGGAATAAAACAAGCCAAAACCTTACCAACAATTTTAATCTAACAAGCTGCAACACAATGCTCCTGTGCATGGCTTAAATAGTCATAATAATCATCCAGAAAATTAGGCTCATGTGCGTAGCATGACCGAGGAAGGTGAGGCGACAAAGCCTCATATTAGCTCCTGCCGCTCTTGGGAACTGGAGTCATAACACTAGCACATAGAAGCTGCCACTAAGGACCTTCAGTTGCAAAGCTGTATAAATGAGATGACTGTAAGTCACTCTAGATAAACAGCATTTGTCAAATGCCATAAATGTAAATGTAGAAGCTTTCGGTGCAAACATATGTGAGTGCAATACATAGATTAATATGATAGTATACTGTTCAAACCTACACATGCAGGTGTCACAAAGCAACACTCTGAATGTTAGAAATGAACACTCCTAGTGAAAAGGAATAACACAATTTAGTGTCAAAAATAAAGTTTTGGTTTTATAAAACCTGAATTTATTGGGTAATAACTAAGTAGTTAGTGGATAGCTTATTTATATTAGGGCTTTCAAATGATTAAAATTTTAATCGCGATTAATCGCAGAATTTTATATAGTTAATCGCGATTAATCACATTTTTTAAAATCTATGCAAATGAATAAGGCTTTAAAGTGAAATGTTAAAATTAAAATGGCGAACACATGTTATGCTAAAAGTACTTGTTAAAAA
>JAOVVF010032570.1:0-10159 GCA_028565595.1 Duopalatinus emarginatus | reverse complement strand
TTGGGGATTGTAGTTCTTTTTTCTGTAGTTTCAAGGCGGGCGCTTTGTCGCCCTCTCGTGGCCGTGGACGTAACAAAAGGATGGTAAAATATAGACTAATGACAGTAAAGAACGGTACAGAACTGTAAAATATAGACTAACAACAGTAAAAAAAACTGTAAAGTATTATAATATATAGACTATTTATAGAATGGAGCAGTGTAAAAATTATTATATTTGCTAGACAAATTAGATAAAATAAGATAAATATATACCTTTTAAAAGATATTTTTTAAAAAATAACAAAACGTTATTAACTACTGTACCTTTCAGAGCCTTCGTGTTGGCTGATCTTTTAAGTGACTCACACTTGATGATGGGTATAACTGAACTAAAGGTTAAGGCCATACTCAAAGAGGTTGAATGCACAACCTTCTGATCTGTAACTCAAAGACTTAACCACTGAACCACCCCACCTCATGTGCCTCCACCAGAGCAAATATACTGGATTATTATGTTATACCATGTATACTATTACAGTACTGTGAAAAGTCTAGGTTTTTAATATTGAATGTTTGTCACTAGAGTCATTAGAAACTTTAGCATGTTTTCAGAACATGGTTTGTGTTTTATAACTAATATGATTTTTAAGCAATTACATAAAAAACTACTGGAATTTTAGTATCTAGATAATAAAACAACAGCCAAAATAATACTTAATAACCCCAGAACAGATGCAGCCATTCAATATGTGCTAAATTACATGCAGACATATTAACACATAATAAAACCATGTTTCTAAGTAAAGTAAAGAAAAAAAAAATAGTAAAGTGGAACGGTAAAGAAAAAGTTTGTATATTAGTAGGAGTAACATATTACATAAAAGACCATTTCTTTACACTAAAATAACATAATAAAGGCTGCTGGACTTTTCTGCAACAAAATAAAACAACAACTGGGACAGCCAAGGTCTCAAGAAGAACCAGTCAAGTTACTGTTCTTTTTTTTGTTTTTTTATTACTGTTTACTACTATTTATAGTATGTTTTTTTATGTAGAAATATTTTTTTATATTGTGTCCTTCCTTAACAACAGAATTTCTATATGTTACAATAAGAACCTCCAAGCAGTTTGAAATTTGTGCTTCTATTTTCTGTCTTTTTCAGATAATAACACGTGTTGTATTGCACTTAACACACTGCCCCAATGGCTCTGCCCAAACCACTCTTCATTCCTTGGTTAAAAGCGCAGATTGATAGTGGGCAATACCCAGGGGTTCACTGGGTCAATCAAGAACGCACAAAATTCTGCATTCCTTGGAAGCACGCTTTGAGACAGGACTCAAACAGTGATGACATCCTTATATTCAAGGTAAACTGATTTGCTTTGCAGTCTGCTGGGAAATACATTTACCACTGGCAAATACATTTATTTTGTATTTCTTCACCTTTTTTGCATAATTTCTGTTTTTGCCTTTAAAGAAATTGTATATAACTTTTTTATTCGTATATTTCTAGTTAACTTATTCATGGTTGGATTATTTCTTTTTTTTTTTTATCATAAATGACCTTAGTCAAGCTCAGTTATCTTTATTTGCAAAGCACTTTGTGAAACGTGCAACATAAATTGCACACAGATGGCACAGTACTACTTTTTATATTTTCTGACACTAATACAGACACTTGAACCTTTAATATCTGCTGATATGAATACCTCATTTGGTATTTCTCTCTTAAGCTTTAAAGGGAAATTTGAATCAAAATACATATTACAAAAAACACAGTAAGAATCATAGACAGCCACAGCTAAGTACAAGGCCTGTAGTAAGTTAAAATTCTCAAAATCACTAAGCAAACACAAAACTGACTGTTAAGTCATGCATAGGTTATTTTAATTTGGTTGATTTGGTTTGTTGTTTTTTCTCTCAAATCACCTTTATTTATTTTATTTACTTCTTGACATAGGCATGGGCACAGACGAGCGCTGGCTCCAACGGCCAAATTCCAGGGGACCAGTCAGTGTGGAAAAGAAACTTCCGCAGTGCTCTCAGAGCTCGAGGCTTCAAGACAGTGAAAGATAACAAGAACGATGCTGCTAACCCTCATAAAATCTTCATGTGGCCAGATGACTCACAGTCTGGGGGTAAGAAACGAGAAGAAACAGGTTGCGATGGTAATATGTTCTGAAACTGTAGCTTTGTACCTTCCTTTTGTCTTATATGTTGTCCTTGAGCTACTCTAGCTGTATGCACAGAGCCTACGGTTTGTCTTGTATAATTAACTGCAGTACCTGAATATGTAATAGTTTGTGAAATAGTAAATAAATGTTGACATTTTGAATGCAGAATATTTAAATTAATATTAATAGTAGCAACAAGCTGGCGTTTTTAGCTTAGCGGTTTACAGATATTACTCTACAGATGAATTCCACATTTGTTGGCATAGTAAAGCTACTAAAACGTAGTAGAGATTTAGTTGGGGTGGGCTTGTTTTAATCAGCAACAGTACAAAAGTGTTGTGGTCTTTTTGGGTGGTTTGAGCTTCTTTGTGTTACTATGCAGTGTGACAAATGCAATAACTATATTTTTATAACAGGTATCTTAAGTTGTGTTATGGCATTACTGGGACAGTACAAGAACAATACGTTCCACATTGTTTTGGTGTATTTAAACAAGTGCCTGTTTTTTTTTATTTGTTTATCTCTTTGAATTACTAGAAACATCTGGATTTTTTTAATCCATTACTGAAAAAGCAGCACTGAATTGGAATAAACTGCCAGAAATTCCAGCATATATTATAACAGCCAAATGTATGTGTACGCCTAACACTTACACCCGTATATGGTTCTTCCCCAAGCTGTTGCCACTAAGTTGGAAGTACACTATAGTATAGAAGGCCTCGGTATTGTGTAACATTACAATTTCCCTTCACTGGAACCTATTCCAGCATGACAATCTTCCCCTTAACAAGAAGGGGAAAATCTTTGCAGTTAAATATAAATGAAACTGATTTATGTTAACCCTATGTAGTCTGTGAATTTTCTAACAATCCTGTAGGCAGTTTTTTTGGACAATAATCTAAATGACATCTACCACTGTTGGCTAATATACCAAAAGTATAGGTTTACCAGCTTAGCACCTAGTAACCTATTAGTGCTAGATAATACAATGCTAGTGACAGCTGTTGTAACTTAGAAAGCCAGGATTAAACCTTGGTTCTTTGTTCTAGCTGCAGGAACCTAAAAAAAATAGTTAGGACTAGGTCTGGGCGATATGGCCTTAAATCAGCATCATGATTCATTGAACATTTTTCCTCGATTATGATTAATGAGCGATTATTTTATTTTTTTATTCCTAGTTTGCTAACACAGATAGTGCTAAAGTATTAAAGCTGAGATATTGTTTCTAATAAAACAGTGCATATCTTTATGATTTAAAAAATAATTAAAGGAAACACACACATGAACTATTTATGGTCATTTATTAAATAATTTGTACAACTGTATTCAAAGCACACATCACTTAAAATAAAAACGCTTTATGTAAACGATCACATTTTAGTTTTAATTTAAATAGAAAGTTCTCTGAAAAAATAAATAACTTGCATATATTTGCATTTGGCTTCTTTTTGTTCAATGTCATGTTCACTGAAACCAAAATACGGGCAAACAACAGACACCACATTTTTTCTTTCTTTTTGCTACAAGCTTCGTACTTGGTTCCGTATTTAAGTTCACCTTCATGACACTCACTTACTGAAGACTGGATGGTGCCGAGTCACATGACTAGACACACAGTAGTGTATTCATAAAGGGACAGTAAATGAATACGCATTGTGGGGAAAGGATTTAGAGAAATGTAAAAAACCAAAATTACTGACATTAGTTCTAATGTCGGTTTATATTTCGATTAATTGCCCAACCCTAGTTAGGACTATTGTTGTAATTAAAGAAAAAAATCCCAATCCTACCTTCTCCAGCAGAATTATTGACCAATTATTCCAGTCATTTAAGCCACCTTATCCCTGACCAGAATGAAGCAGTTACAGATAAATGCATGCATGCAGTAAATGTATAATACAGTACCACACAAACACTGAATACCCTCCATGTCTTCATGATTGCACCATTTATTTGTGCAAATCATTACAGTGCTGCGCCATCAGTGTTTCTTGAGTTTCTTTCCAACATTTTAACACTTACATTTAGACCAGTAAATTTACATTTACCAGTATAAATACATTTTATACAAATGTGGTACTGATTTTTTTTCTTTTTCTTTTTTGTCTTTGTGTTATCTTCAGCATCTACTGAAAATTCACCTGTGTGTAATGTGAGTTTTGCTTATATGCCTACGTATATCCCTCTTTAATTACTCATGTACTTATGTATTATGACCTAACAACTCTGGAATTAAGTTCATGTTGTTGTTTCATGTCTCATTGCTAGAGTGAAATTTCTCTTGGTGATACCCTGTACCTGGGAGAAGACGAGTTGTTTCCAGGTAAGCAGACTATTGTTATTGTTTCCTGTTTGTACTGTCTATTTTTCTATGTAACTTATTGTAGGTTTTGGTTCTCAGATGGAAAAACACAGCCAGATGTGTTGCAGCAGTGTCTTGCAGATCTAAATATCGTTGAATCGTCACCAGGTACACTAAAATAAAAATACTAAGAAATGTAAACAAATAGTTAAGACATGCATGTTATAAATTGTTTTACATAATGGAAGGTGTTTTAGAAGTACACTGGACATAAATTCCTCTTGCAAACAAATTTGTACACTTTGAATTATTATGTTACACAGGTTTCAGGATTTCAGTGTGCCTAAATTTAATTAGATTTAAATCATAAATATTTTGGTGTACAATAACACTGGATTGCACAAAACAAGCATTTGCATATAATACAGTTAACTGCAAATATGTGCAACTTTATGTGACATTAAAATAAATATCTTACAAATAACTAGTTTACAATTTATGTATAAAATTGATCTGTAAAATAGAATTCTAATTATTTTTTTATGAAACTTGTAGAAAATGAAAACTGTAGCTTGCAATACTGCAAAATATGAAAACAAGTGAAAAATAGCTACCTCCTGTATAGGCTACGCCTTGTTTTAAAGGAGTAGATATTAAAATTATTTTGCTAGCTAGCTTGCTTTAAAAAAAATCAATAATAATACCTACTAATTCTAATAACAATAAGTACTAGTAGAAAATCATGAAAGTGCTACACTAGGACAAACGTTTAGTGTTTGCTGGGATGGTGGTGTAACAACTGTACAGTTTTCTAGACATGATTTCTAAACAGGAAAAACATGAATCATCTACAACATTAAAACCACAAAACCAGTGAGACATGGAACCTGTCATAGGGTGGGATACAGTAGGCAGTAAGTGAACAGTCATTTCTCAGAGTTGATGTGTTGGAAGCAGGAAGGATGCAGGGTGTTACTAGTATGCAGTGCTTAGTACCTACCAAGGTGGGCAAAAGGGGACAACCAGTGACAGGGTCATGTGCACCCAAGGCTCACTAATGTGCATATGGGGTTCAGGCTAGACCAACTATAGAATGATCTGTTGTCCTGGTGCTGGATACCACAGAACACCTTTAGAGGTCTTGGATAGTCCATGCCTTCGATACAGTGTACACTGATCAGTGTATACAAATGGGAGGTGTACTATTGTTTTTTTTTATGTAGATAGGTAGATAGATAGATAGATAGATAGATAGATAGATAGATAGATAGATAGATAGATAGATCTGAGCATTGAACTGTAATGGCTTAACAGAAATCATGTCAGCAGGAGGCGCAAGTGAGCAGATATGAAACTTGTAGAACCAAGAGCACGTTCATTAACCAGAATTTGAGTCACTGCACATTGTATTTAACGTTCGCCTGTTCGTCTGTTAACTGCATGGTGATAGTGATTTAAGCTACTGGTGTATTTTAGGAAACAGAACCAGTTCAGTTTGTTAGGAAATATTATGGTCATGTGTTGCAATGTTCTTTAGTATTTTCTATGTTTCAGTAGAGTGGTACAGTTTATATTTATTTAAAATAATTCAGACGAAATGAAACAAAACAAAAAAAGCTTTCTGATTTAGTAAACGGCTAATCCAGACATGGATATATAACACTAAACCGATACTGATGCAGATACAGATACAGATGTCAGTGTCATTATGTTACACCCTGAATAAACAGACCCCGGACAAACTGTAGACCTCAAAATATGTCTCCCAAAACATATAATTCATTGGAACTTTCCTGTCTTATCATAGCATAACATTCAGGATTTTACTGGACCATTTGCCTAAGTGTTACCAAGAAACATGTTCTTTCCTGTATAATACATGACATGCCTTTCTCCTCAGAGATGAACGTTGATCAGCCGGTCTTCATACAAGAACCTGTCCACCTTCCCATGAACACGGGTATCTGTGAAGCTCCATTTCCCATTCAGGACACCTCAAACATGCACCACTTTTATCCAGCTCACGGAACTATGGATGGAGCAGGTCAGATTTCTCCAGGTGAAGAAGGTGCATTGGCTTTGGGTCGATATTCTACACTAGAGGGCACACAGCAGCATACACCACAGGCTGGACTTGAGCCGGATTTGCCTATGCAGGCCACTTCTAATGACCCAGGCATGGCATCTGTCTTTGTATTAAATGGCAAATTACAGTGATTTTGCTTCTGTGACAGTCAAATATGATTCCATGTTTTGTGGCTCTCTGTGTCTATTTTCAGGCCTTGGGACCTTTTTTGAGGTGAACGTTTATTACAGAGGAAGTCTGGTGTTACAGACAGTGGTGGAGAACGAAGCTGGTTTTCGTCTAGTGTATAGGTAATAAAGCATTGCTTTATATTACACTTTAGTGGTAGAAAAACTGGTACACCAGTCTAATATTTGGTTCCACAAGCGGAAATATTCTATAGGCAATAAAGATCATACTTTCTGCAGAACGCTCCACAATTCTGTTGTGTTCTGAGGTGTAGGATTTGCTCAGCATTGCTGATAACGTTGAGTTGTGTTTTTACATAGTTGACCAATATTCTTTAACCTTTTTCTTCTTAGTCAAATATCTGAGTTTTTTTTTCAAGCTTGTTTTATGTTTATTTGGCAGCTATTTTTTGGCCATTTAGCAACAAAACTGTTTTAAAAATATTTTATATAAGTTATGTGTCTGAACTCATTAGCTAGTATAAGCTAATGAATGCTGTTTTTTTTTTTTTTTTTTAGGAATGACCCTAGCTTATCGGCAAGCCCACTCACTGTTGTGGAGCTCCCCAGCACAGAGTCTATATTGGACCAGACCCAAAACATGTCAACACAAGAAATTTTGTGTAATCTTGGTGGGTTGGAAGTGAGGCGCGATGGTGGCATGCTGTTGGGTCATCGTTGGGGAGACAGTCGTGTTTACTGGGGACTAGACAAACACGAGAAGAGGCCCACATCCAGACCTCTTTCCAAAAACATGCCCGAGCCCATCTATTACCTTAGAAACTTTGTGACAGGTAAGTAGACGTAAGAATTCATGTTACTTTGTGCAACACAAAGCCATTTTAATCTAAATACTAGTCTTGGCCACTGATGTCCAGCCACTTTTTAATTATAGCATTTAAATGTACATTTTATGTGATATCAGATATCAGATCAGGGTTTGATCAAAATTCAAGATAGAAAGTTTGATCTTGGGTTTGGAACTTGGTGTCAATAGCAGAGTCCTCAGTCCTACTACACAGACCTGTGGAATTAAACACACACACACAGACACACACAAAAAGTAAGGACATCCTACAAAGGCATGTTCCTTACAAATGTGGCACCATTTAAAAGGGAAATTAACAGGCTCCTCCCTCCCCCCTCCCCGGCATAAAGTGAAATTCCACAAAGTACAGATGGTGTATTTTTTTTTTTTAGTATTTACATATATTTTAAGGCTTTATAAACCCTTCCCACGCACTTTTAAACCTTTCCCACTGTCCCTTATTTTTTTCACAAGATTTTCTCCTGTGCAGATGTTTAATGTTAGATTGTGTGTTGTTCCACCAGGCATGATGGACTTTATTAATAACCGTGGACCGTCTCCTTCAATCACGCTTTATTTCTTTTTGGGACAGCAGTGGCCTGATCCCAAGAACAAACCATGGGAGAAAAAGCTGATCATGGTAGAGGTAATGTAGAGACTCTCAGACTCTTCAGATTTAGATTAAGAGATGGTATGATATGTTGTCTTGTGGGCAGCATGGTGGAGCTGCAGATAGTATGTACACAGCTCCAGGGATCTGGCCGTCTTATTACTAGACTTTCCACACATACGAATACAGTATGGGATTTTTTCAGCCGTGCATGAGGCCAGCCGTTTTAGTCCCTTAATCCATCCTTACTTCGTGAAATATATCTCATTATTTACACCATTGATCAACACTTAGGATGGATTAGGTTAGGGAAATACTGTAATTGCCAATCACGTTTGGATTAAAAATCAGTCACTACCAATACTTAGCTCATCTATCCTTCCATCCTTCCATCTCCTAACCACCAATCGCTGATCACCAGACTACCTAGTGACCTAACACTGGGCACCGGTTTTTCTCAAGTAATAAAAGTTCAACAATGTTCCCTCTATTGTATTGTATTATTTTTTTATTATTATCTCTGCATATAACTTACTGATGGTTACGAAGCACGACACTGAAGACACCTTCCATAAGCAATAAACAAACATTACCTACAGAAAACCTAATACTTAATTAATTATCAATTATAACATTTTTCTTAATGACAGCATGTACTATTTATTTGTTTATGAGGCTTAGATTATCTGGAGCATCCACCATAGTGGTCCCTGTGAATAAACTGTTGTTATAGAAATGATAACATACAGTAATAGAAACCAACAGTAGAATTAAAGTATTCAGCGTTATTGTCTGGGCCATGCTGCTGAGAATGTGACTGCGCTGTGTTATATTACCACATTCATGCTGTTATGGTACGTACTGTGATCAGGTGGTGTAATGCAGCTTGACACAATGGAGAGTTACCACCTAGAAAGAGACTGGAAACCTCAGAAGACTTATTACAGTATTTTATCGGTATTGAATATGGGAAGGAAAATTTGTTAGTTTCTCCGACAATGTTGAAATGTCAGATTTGACAAATCTGAATGGTTTAAAAGACTTCTTTAGTTGTCTCTTCTCTTTTCTTCTTTTTGACTTTGCAGGTGATTCTCACTTCACTGGAGAGGCTGAAGATGATGGCTGTGGCAAATGGTGCGACCTCACTGCAGTCATCTTTGGACTTGCAGATTTCCTTAGAGCAGATGATGGAAATGTTGTAGAGACACATTCAGGTCAAAAGGCTGGAACATAGAGATGAAGTGAACTTGTAGACTTTATACCTCTGTTCTTTGTCTTGAAGAGTTTGAAAGAATTGGTCTTAAATAGTGCTGCTTTTTAGGGGGAGATAGGGTGGTGGTGGTGGGGGGGGGGGTTATGCAGGAGTGGTCTGTATAAAAAGACATTAACCTGCTTAACTGTGAATATTTTAAAGTGACTTGTAATTTGGTTATTTCAGAAACAACATTCATTCAGAAAAATTCAGAAGTTTGTTATAAAATTCCTGGATAAAATAAGCAAGTAAATAAAATGTGTCTTGTCTTGTAACATAAACAGACCTTTGTGCTTTATTTCTGTTGCCGTAGTGCAAATGCCAAAATAATATAAACCACTTGCCTATACAGCAGTCAAATGGCTCTGAAGGTGTTCTGTGGTTTCTGGCACCAAGATGTTAACAACAGACTCTTCTGTACATCTTCTTATGGGATCAGACCACACAGGCTAGACATTGCAGGACGTACTCAGCACGATGGTCTATGCATCATTATTATGCAGCTAATATATCCATATAAAATGGAGGACAATTCAAACTGTACGTGTGTGTGAGTGTATGTGTATGTGTGTGAGTTTATCCAGTTTTAATCCACTGCCTTGTGTTAAACAGCAGTGTTTTCCCTTTCTCTAATGGCCGAGCCTAATGTCCTCACTACCACATGAGGTTTACCACAGGGCAAAAGGTAAACACTGATGCGTACCAGTAACCCACAGACCAACTCCAGAAAACCAAATACAGCAATGCCACAGTGGGCAACTTGGGCATTGTTCATATA